>PGCI01000122.1:0-256986 GCA_002873125.1 Puccinia coronata f. sp. avenae | reverse complement strand
CCCCAATTAGTTTTCACAGACACAGATTCAAGCTCAAAGACATATAACTTGTTGACACGTACGTCTGAGGCCCAATCAATATCTTGGCACACAAGCCACTTTCCTTCCTTCATTGCCCTGAGCAGTCGACCTTTGACGAATACAAATTTTCCTGCGTCTTCGGTTGAGCTCACGTAGCTACCAACTAAGACTCTTGCATCCAAAGTTTGGGAGGCAAGGTTATGACTACGTTTTGGTCAAAATTGGATTGATCAATGATGGAATGGTCATGCGATAGACCCCCCAACCACAGATGAGCGGCTAACTTTTGGATTATCGTTTTTTTGCCAGACAAAGGTGTTCCTGATACAGGTATCGCCGGGCAATGCTGTTGGCCAAACTCACTCGAGAATGGTTCCTTCCCATGCTTTGTTGGAGTGTTCGTGCGGAGAGTTCTTTGCGCTCTTGTTGCGTTCTTGTACCACATGTAGCTCTATAGACTGGGCTGGAAGGACTTCAGGTTCCTCTTCGCGATGGGCAACATGAGGTTCATCCACGACCCAGTGTAGCCTCACATCTGAAGTTGGAGCGAGTTCTCGGGCGATGATCCCGATGAGCTCAAGGAAGGGGTACGGCCGGGTGACGGAGTGGCTGATGGGCACGCTCTGCGGGAGCGAGGTGAAGAGGACGGGCAGCAGCCAGATGGCGGCCATTGGGTGGAGCAGCTGGAGAGCGTGTACTGCACGCCGTTTGGCTTCCAGCTGACGTGGGCCTTGAGCGAGGCATTGATGCAGACCACGCACGAGACCACCGGCTGGCTCGGATCAAGCGTTGGCGCGAGCGTAGACACAAAGTTCGCAGTGTCCACGGCCATCGCCAAACAGGAGAGGCACTGTGCAGGGGGCGGCGGGCGTGTGGCTGGGTCAGTGAACGGATTATGTACTTGAGGGTTATGTAGTTCAGCGGCAAACCCACCTGCAAGGACCAAACTGGAGAATATTCCAATCCGTCTGATCCTCTTCTTTGGCTTGAGCACGTGTTACTCAAGAGATGGCCGGTCCGGTTGGGGCAGGCAGGACGAGTGCGGAGGCGGTCCAGGTTGAGGAGGGATGATGGAAACTCAAGGCGGTGTTTCAGAAGCCGAGCTTGGACGGCGGTCAAGGCCCAACAGGGCAGGTTGCAATGGGCCAGCGATTCGGAGAGAAGCTCGTAGCCGATGTAGTCCATGAATCTAATGGGCGCCGCAGGGCCGGCGTGGGGCTTGCTGGCTGATGATGATGATAATGATGGGCCGGTGGGCCGGTGGGATTCTGGCTTGCAGGGGGCTCATTTTTGCCAAAGGCCTGAAGCTTGTCCTGGATGTCCCGGAGCCAGTCCGAGAAGGTGGTTGATTCGTCCAGGGGCTGCTGCCCTGGTGCTGCTGGTGCGCGGAGGAAGACCGGAGTGACAGTCATGGCCAAGTGGAATGCTCAAGTACGTAGTACTCGCTGTCAAGTGGAATGCTCATGTCAGTCTAAGAAAATGGCCGCATCTCATAAATAATAGAGTGCTTGATTTACGTGTCTGAGGGGTGTGGTGCAAACGGCTCCACGATGAAGGTGCGGGTTTGCCAGCGCGCTCTAAGATCAACTCTTGCTCCGAACAGTCTCTTGCGACATAATTTCTTTGACAGCATCTGGGGCAGGACCGGACGAGCTTTCCCAAACCATCCCGACCGTATCACCCGTCGGTTTGTATACCAAGTCTGAGCTGACAAACTGAATCCAATCAGCGATTCTGAAAGTGTTGGTGTGAAATCCCACTTGATATTGCAGAAGAAGGAGACATTGAACCAATAAAAGATTTAACGCTATTGGCAGAGAAAACAATCTCTTAGTGCATCTTACTGGACAAGCCGATTCGGAGGGAAAGTAGTGATAACCCATTGTCTTACTCAAGGAAGACGGCTTATCTCAGTCGGCAGTCAAGACTGGCAAGAAACGGGGCCGGGTCGATCTTGGGGTTGGCAAAGGCTCGACCCCTACTAGCTGCGCTAGTGGTTTAGACCAGATATTTGCGACGACTGCGCTGTTTTTCATCAACTTCAGAGCAAATAATCTCGGCTTGGATCCCAACAGAGAGGGCATCTACAGAGTCGGTGTTGATACTGGAAGGAACCGGGACCAATCGTTTTTCTCGTACGGGTCACTGCTCTCTAGAGTGCTGCTCAAGAGCTTCTCCCCATCTACCATCAGGCAATGCTTCCAAGAAGGTGGGATACATGACAATATCGGGGATATCAACTTTGGCCCTGTTGATCATGATCAAAACAGGTTACGACGACCCAACTGGTGAAACGGTACTGATTGAAAAGGTTGACTGGGGTTCGAGAGGGGGGAAATCCGTCAATAGTCCCGCCCGGAAGAGAGCTTTCAGCGGGGCTCAAAACATACCAATACGGGGCATGATCACCGTTGAAGAGTCGCTTGATCCACGTCGAGGCTGAGGAATAGTCTTCCGACCGAATAAGCCCAAGGATGAACTTCAGGATGTGATTGATGCTGCTCTTGAAAGTGGACAATGGATCGACGGTCAGTGGCAAAGATTCTCCAACAAGGTGACAGCCAAGAATGTGTCTCTGACAACCAAGTGGGCTCGCATCAGACTATCTTTGTTTGCAGGCTCGGATTGACATTTCTGGACAGTGAGAGAATCGGGCGCCACCAGAGTCAAAGAAGAGGGAGTTTTCAGGGGCTGCTGATGGACCTGAGTCGAGTTCTGGCTATCTGGATTAAACAGAAATTGCTTGTAGCTTTCAAAGAGAGCCGTAGCCTGGGGCAGTTTGTTGGAGAAGCCTAAGAGGATAATCAGATTTGAATATGATTCAGCGGTCAGTTCCTGGCGGTCTTCCAAGATCTTGAATGCCTTGGTTGCAAGTTCGAGTCGAGCGATAGGGTCGACCTTAGAAATATGGGGGTCAAACAGATTGATGTTTGCAGAAAATTGAATCAGGCTCTCTAGAGTTACCGGTTGAAGCTGATTGATGATTTCCCAATCGAGGGAGTCGAATAACTGGCTAGCATAGATGTGATTGGGCTCAGCATCCAAATGGCCGATCACTCGGTTATCCTCAGACGCATCAACCGGAGTCAGGGAGAAATTGGGCAAACTTTGATTCAGCTGTTCGTTGACAGCGACATGAACCAATCGAGTTGCTTTTGAAGGAACGGGCAAACTTCAGATGTGAAAGAAAGAGTGTATCGGATATGGCTGAGATTGTCTTATTTCTTTGAGCATTCTAAAAATCACATTATTGGAAAGAAAAAAGAGGTCAATCGGGACTGAGGTGAAGATTCAGACGATTGACAAACTCACTATTTCGTTCAGTCCGATTAATCGAATGTACCAGGTTGCACGAGAGCACTCGATTTTCCGACTGACGAGCATCTCCAACAGCTTTTCTCCCTTCAATCCATGCGGCACGTTTTTCGAGAGTTTCAGTAGAGGGACCGAGTCGTCAGCCAGCTTTCCCGTTTCTATTCGTTGAGCGTCACACGTCCAGGCACTTGAATGGTAGACTTCGTATCACTAAATACACCAGAGAGTTGTCAGCTTCAGTCCACGTTGCGGGGACATGATAGAGGTAAGGGGCTTACTAGCTGTTCATGGCACAATACCTGCGCCTGGCCTCAATAAGAGCCAACAAGGCGGACGAGGAAACGTTGAAAGCAGTCTCCTCCGTAATTTCCTGTAGATCATCTGGTGGGCTGAGAAGGATTCGGTCTTGATTGGGAAAACCCATGGATCAGCAAAAAAGGGTAGCAACACCGTTTGAGGGAAAAGTAAGCGACTGACTGAGACGAGCATTGAGCTGAGAATCCCCATTGGACCAGTGATTTGGTGATGGCATCCTCGTGCTGGCCTATGTGGGTGGGATGCAGTCCGGGATAGCCAAGATCGGGGCGGTTGAGCTGGGTGGGCAGCCTCCATCAGGGCGCTGGAGTTGATAGACATCCAGAGAAGACGGGGCTTGCTCGGAATTTGGCTGCGCATTGTGGTTCTCTGGGGGTTGGGCATGGCTGAGACGGGAAGGCTCGATGGGATTGTGCGCCATGAGGGAATCGCTGGAGAGAGCCGCGGCACAATTCTGATTTCTCAGTGTGTGATGACGGCCCCCGCTCGGGGACCCCCGCATATTCAGCACCGGCAAGATTGTCGTGATTTGGTGGGCTGGGGCTTGGGAGATTCGTTGCACCAGCTGATGATCGCCTAGTCGGTCAGCAACTTGTACATCGGAAAGAACGACCACACGTGCACGTCGACGCCCATCTCTAGTCGGATCAGGTAAAACGGCGGCAGCTGGTCTCCATCCGCTGAGCAATCTACTTCTTCCAACACCTGGGCCATGTAGATCAAGAATACTACCGGTGCCATCTCGTCACTGTCTATGTCATTGGGCGGAAGACCCACGATACTCACTAATTAACTTCGATCAATCGGCACCTTATCTGCAAGCATGGCCTCCATCGCATTATCATAATCAGAGTCTGGATGGTCCAATGGTACTGTCCTTCCATCAGCAAAAAAACACTTCCCATAGAAGTAAAAAAATTGGCGGAAAATTGTATTGATAGGATAGGGAAGAAGTGACTAACTAAGCTTCCCACTTGAAACGTGACGGTTGTTGGTTGAACCAGAAGCCATCAGTGTCCGTTTCTTTGCCGCAGATCTTGACGACCAGTGGCTTTTGGGTTGTGATTTTTGGCTTGGATGGGACACCGAGCAGCTTGTGTACAAAACTGACGTGATATTGGGCTTTCATTCATGACTCGCCCCCCAAAAAGAAGACGCGAGGTGTATGAGAGAGAGAGAGAGAAGAGGAAAGTTAGCAATCAACATCCATCAGACTTGAACAAGAAAAAAAAGGAGACGTGGATAACCTTGAGGCTGGTCTTCGGGTTACCCTGTGGATACCTGGTTGGTTTGTTGAGCTGACTCGTGTAGTTGAGCGGCCGGGTACAAGTCAACAAGCTGCTGTCTCGCCTCCAGTCAATCTACTGTAATAGCGGCAGGACTGACCTGAAGTCAGGGATTAAGTTCTAGAAAGTAAAAACAATCGGTCGAGGCTTCGTAAAGAAACTTGGTCTTGCCTGCGGAGACGTAACCAACCTGGGATATCAAATCTCTTCCGCCATCCTCAACCCAACCTTGACATCAGTCACGCATGCTTTTTTGTGGACTTTGTCGACAACAGCAAAATAATCCTGAGCAGAAGTTTTGGTTTCCAAGAGTGATGAACCGGACCATGCCATTGTGGAAACCTGGGCGGATTGGGCAACACTCGTTGAGGAGATCTTGTCACCTAAGGATTGCATTGCGGAGACAGGAGGTCCAATGAAGACACTTTTCTGTTTTGAAGCCGTGAAGGCGTCCAGGAGTCTGGGTTCTCAGATGCATGTCCCCTGAGCCATGGCAAAATTTACAAGAATAAGTCAGTTGACAATCAATTAGCCAAAGTAACACTTTTGGACGAGAATAGGAAAAGGAGGGGTGAAAATAGCACCTACCATCTGGCCCAAGCAGCATTGATACCCGCACGTTCCGCAGCATCAACGATAAAAAAACGTTGGCGCAATTGTTGTTGTTGGAACCACCGGGCACTTAGACGTATCAATCAGCCATTCAAATGTAATCAGTATTGACAGGCATTGACCTAATCTTCTGGGGCGGCCATGACTGCAAAGTTGATCATCCTTTCCCAGCCAAACGTTTTGCATGCCATTCTCAAATTGACCGGATTTCTTGGACGGCTGGTTGGCAATCAAGATCTACAAAAGCAGGCATTGAAGAGAATCTCTTTTTAGCTTCAAAGTGATACGCACGAGGAAGCCGGCAGAGGTGGTTGGAAAGTAGAGAGGATGAGTTTGAAGATTTTGTTACAATGAGTTCTGCTGACCTCTTGGGTTAGCCGGTCAAGGTCCTGTTTAGCTTGGATATAAATCACATCCTGGTCTTCCTCTTCATCATCAAGATTTGGAAACCATTCTTCAACTTCATTGATTTCGGCCATAAAAGTGACCACATGCACAGGGATGTGTATTTTCCGCCCCGGCACCATTTGCACTGCGGCTAACGCCGGTACACGCGCAAACAATCCTCCTGCCCACTTCCGACGTCGACTGACTGCTTCTTTCAAGACGCTGGGCGAGGAAATAGGATCCGCAACACCTTTTACTTTTCCTCCTGTCAGGAACATTGGTGGTAAGATCTGAATAGGCTATTGGGGAAAATCGAGCCCTATTCTCAAGCGGGCGGACCGGCCATCCAATCCAAATACCAGCGCCTCGAGCGTCGTCTTCTCTGCAATCCGCCTCTCACCTTATAAATAACAGGTCAACCGGAGTCGTCGTCCCATAGAGCAACAAATCGCTTGCAGACATTCCTTCACCTTGTTGGCGTGGTTGAAAGCATTGCAGAAAGAAGGGCAGAGAGGTTTGATAGATTGTCAGGTCTAACGCAGAACTAGATATCAAGCGATCCGCATGAATCCTCAAGGGGAGGGTACTGGCAAAGAAACCCAGATTGAAGATGATTGAGCCCAGTCCAAACACGACTACTGCTCCATACATGATGGCAGACGCCAATATCTTCTCCATTTGACTCCACGCAGACCGTTCGAGGATTTCTATGATCAGGTTAAACCGATCATCCAAAGGATCTCGAATCCACCAATAGAATCATGTACGTAGTGATTCTCAAAAAGTACTGACGAAGAGAGCAAAGCTGAACATAAAGCAAAGTCCCGACTAGCCAGGTGATCAACGTTGCAGAGTAAGGAGATGAGCTGTATAATCCCAATCAATTAGTTATCGTCGCATTCGCCAAGATGGGAATTGTCATCAAGTTGAGGAGGCGTCCGCAGAGGAACAGAAAGATGACTAGTTCGACGAAGAGAAAGACGCCCACTTCGCCAATTGACAGTTGTTGCGGTATGCCATTCACAATGGCCTGACTAAGAGATCGCGCTTGTGATTGCTGATCCAGGCCCAAGGAGAGATACAACAGACTCGTCAAGACCAGCTGAAAGTAGCCAAGCAAGACTGCGAGCGCGCGACCAATGGGTTTGGAACCATAAGCTATACTGTTCAGGCGGTCTTGAACTCGCTCAATAAGCTTGTGCCACACCGTGGCAAACGAGACCAGGCTTGAGAGCAGTGACCTTCCGTGATTCGTCACATTCTAGGTAACTCTGACCAGCTCCGTAGAGGGCCATTGATTGATCCATTCAGATGCCCTGAAGACAACGTTGCTGGCAAGCCCGCCAAGGACCAAAGCTTCTGTAATTTTGCAGGTGGTTGGTATTCTTTCGGGAAATGCAGCTTCACATCGTCGGATAAGCAGTCTAACATTTGAGGGACATATCGTTGCAGAATCAATCACCCTTTGAAGGTTGGCGCCAATATTCCATGAGCTTTTGACTGAGGGGGAAGGGAAAAATAATCAATGGCAAGAAAACTGTCCGCCACGAATGTTTCAGGGAAAGAGTGAATCTCCCGGAGGAACAGTGGGGACGATCAATACCAGGCTTGAGAAATGAGGACGCACGAGATGGTGGGGTTCCGCTTGGAGGAAAGTCATGCCCATTGGTAGGCTCCGGGTCATGCAGGCGAGGGGGGGGGTCATGATGATGTAGATGAAAGCGTTGGGATGACAGCCGTCTCGGACAAATCTCATTGCGTTGCTATACTGTTGGCTATCTATAAGACCGTCATTGATTTGGGCCAGATCCTGATTGCAAAATAGATGGCCCTGCAATTAGGTTGACTCCTCGGAGGAAACCTTCTTGGGGTGAGGAAAACCAGTTAGCGGCGGCGGTCCCGATGGCCCTGAGATTGTCAACGGCAGTTTGTGTGGAGTGGTTGAGCTGGTCGGCAGGCAGGGCGGAGGAGCAGACGAGCAGGAGCTTGGTGTTGAGGGCGTCCATGACAGGGAACAGCTTGGTGGCCTTGGTGGCGCCGTTGGCGCTGTTGGCGGCGGGCTTGAGGGACTTAATTAATGAGGTCTTGTAGGGGCTGGATGCAGGTGAGGCAGAGGCCGACGGCCCGACAGACCTCGCCAATCTTCTGGGTAGCCTCGATCAGCCCACACATCCTTGTGGTCGCGGGGAAGGGGGAGTAGCTCCAGGATTGGTGACTTGGGAAAGAGCCCCGTAGCTGCAAAATACTGCCGTCGATGGCCCTGAGATGGTCGACAGCGGTTTGTGTGGAGGGGTCGAGCTGGTCTGCGGGGAGGGCGGAGGAGGCAGGGCGGGGGAGCAGGTTGGGCGGAGGAGCAGGCAAGCAGGAGCTTAGTGTTGAGGGCGTCCATGTGGATCTGATCCAAAGCAGGATGCAGTTCTGGGGGCCGGGCTTTTTGAGGTAGTGTGGCTTCCCGTCCAGCAGAAGGCTTAGCCATTAACAGGGGGCGCTTTCCACAGGGGGCGCTTTCCTGGATAGGTATGTGTGTTGACTTGGCAGCAGGAGATGATGGTACGTGCTGGGCTCTCCAGGGCCCAAAAGAGGATCGTTCCCGGGAGATTTCAACTAGGATGTTATGGATCACCCCGCCACTGCGACTGAGGGAGCTTATCTTGGGAAGCTCGATTCACCGCAGACCAGTCATTTTCGCTTTTCCACCTAACTTCTCAAACGTTTCCCCCAAGGACATCCTCCGCAATCCACTTCAGATGGCGGAAAATGAAGACGTGTTGGATGGAAGCAGCTCAGGCCATCCTAAGGCCGAGACTTCAGATCCTGATCCCGTCGACACCTGCGTCAGTCATATAGGAGCGAGCTGCGCCCAGGCAACGAGCCTGGATTGGACGACAGTGTTGGGTTCGAACTGCCCAGGCCGAACAGCTTCCGCTTGTCCAGATTACCGTCTTGAGAACTGCTCGATAAGCTCATCGGCCCCCATAGCTCAGCCACTTGTCGCCCCAACAATCCCATTTTTGAAAGCCCAGAATCCGTCAGCTTAAGATGCCCGCGATGATCGATGAGCAGCTTGTCAGGTTTCAAATCACTGTGGCACATACATAGATACACAATCATATACAGCAGCAATCGACTTTCAGATCGTGACGGTGCACGGTGGATCACTACACTTACCAATGAAAAAACGCCAGTAGGATGAGGATACTCCAAGCCCATGATGACCTCGGCGACGTAGTTACGAGTCTACTCCTCAGGGAGGTTACCAAGGGCTTTGACGAGGGCAGCGCAGTCGCCTCCGTTGAGGCATTCCACGACGAGGTAGAGATGGTGTCTGGAGGAGAAGGTGTAGAAGAGCTTGACAGTCCTTGAGAAAGATGTGACTGTAAGTGGGAATAGAGTTTGACTGCGCCCATCGAGCTCCGGTCTGAATGAAGGGAGCTCCACCGGTATTAATGATTAAATCAGGGGCACCCAAGTTGGAGAAGTCATGAGATCCCGTGCCTCGTCATCAAGCTCTTCCGCGGTGTCAAGCTATTGAGGCCTAGATTAATTAAGGCAGAACAAAATCTTGTTAGAAGAACCTAAGACTTTTAAGCAAAGATATTACATAGTACTAACTTCGTGTAAGTGTCACTGGTTGTCAGCTTGATTTGACAGGGTATTATGCAATGAATCGTATTAACTGAATTCTCGAAATCTGCAAGGGCAAGGAGGGTGAGTTTGTGAGGTAAATACGGATATAGATATTGAATGCATAAGCACTGACCTCAGGGGATTTTCATGATGGCCATCTAAGAGTGATGCTCCAACATTGACGAGACTTGGGATGATGGGGAGAGCAAACAGAGTTGATTTAAGTGGACAGCCGAGAGGAGTTGAGCATCGAAGCTGAAGTCTTCAATCACGGAGCCGAACTCATCCTCCTTTGAAGACAGGGTGGCTCAAGAAATCTTGCATTCCTTGGATGGCCCTGCCCTCTCCAGCGGATACCAGGCTTGTCGGATGAGTAGTGAAGCAATTGGGGGTTGTTTTCCAGTTTAGCGTTGAGGTCCGCGACATTGGTCTCCCAATCGAGAACAGCCCGAGCCGCCAAGAGGCCTGGGTTTTGTGGGAGGAGAGCTGGTGATTAGCCAAGGACCAGGGCAACAAGAGAAGAGACAAGATGCTCACGTCTTCCGTCCGCAAGATCTTTGTGTGGGCCGATATGGTGGACTTGACGGGTGTGTTGCTGATTGCAAGGCGGCGGTGCTTGGCATGTGGTGCACTGGGGCCGGCCAAAGCACCCCGGGTAATTCGGTTAGGGCTGCGACACGGTCCGCAGCTAGCTCCATATTGGTGACAGCTTGCATGACGGTCCTAATCTGATTTGGATGGCGTTCTGGCAGAAATCCACCAGTACAGGTACCGGTTCTATACGCCCCGTGAATTGGTGACTATCGGACAGACGGATACCGGGGGTGTTGAGATAAGCAGCTGAGGGTCTCATGGAAGGGAGGTTGTGGCCGGCCTGGATTTGAGATCAGAAAGCGAGGAGACGGCGTAAATTTCCGGATTGTCAGCTAGATTTTTGGATTGATCAGGGCCAGCCGGACTACTAGAGTGTGCTACACTCTCAGCAGATGAGGGGTAGTGTAGGGCCGGGTTAGCCAGGCAAGTCGAATTAGCATTGGTTCTAGCCATGGCGCTTTTCCTGTGGTTTGAGTTGAGGGCAAAGCTTGAGAGGGCGGCGCGGATGGTGAAGTTCTTCCTGATCTCCCCCTCCCGCAGAGTGGGTGGGTACTGAGGGGGATACTGGAGCTGCAGGGGAGCCGGGGATGGAAGACTGGACAGAGTGGGGGCTGAGGTCGGGTTGAGAGCGGGTTGGATTCGGACAGACCCCGGCACAAGAGGCTTTGTCGCGAGCCCCCGCTGAGGTCTTTGCTGATCAGTAGCGACGGGTTTCCTTGCGGGAGGGAGGGCAACGGCGGAGTCAACCTAGTAGCCGGTGTCGGGTGGCCAATGGTCTGAATATTCAGACCATTGTGTGGCACAGATGCCGCCCGCTTACTGTCCACCATCGGCATGTCTGATCCCGCATCCGAGACCGGCAACATGACTGAGAGGAGATCAAGGATCGGAAACAGTGGAGAGCTTAAAGATAAAGAAATTGTGCTAACCGTGGCTGTCCTTTTGTACCAGAAGCGATTGGTTGAGCAGCTGAAAACTGGCAGGCGTGGAGGTCTGGCTGGGATCGGTATCAGACTTGAGGCCTAAGGAGGACAAGCTCTTGGATTTTGTGAGGATCTTGGTGAACAACTTGACGTCTTCTATCCTGCAAATTCATCATGCCCATCCAGTGTTGGGAGATTGAAACAAGAGCAAGATTTAGATGAGCAATTCTTGATTCCAGAGTGAAGTGTGAAGAAAAGCTGACTTGGTGGTTGCCTTCACCGCTAGATTGTATGAGACCTTGAGGTACTTGCCCCTTGTGGCATTGGTCCGGATGGGTGATCTTGAGGATGGTTGGTAGCGGCAAAGAAAGCAGTCAGAAAATCCTACCCCAATTTTGAGCAAACATGGCGAGAGATTGATGATAATCTTGGGAACAATTACCGGAGGAGGATGACCATGTCTATCCCAGAAGGGCCCGAAGCCGCCTCAAGCCTTTTTTGAAGGATGTGGTGAAGCGGATTCTGGAGTCTCTGGTGATTGAGAGGGTGCTCCGGACATAAATTGGTGGTTACCTTGCAAAGCAATGTGAGTGGGAGTAGCAAAAACCCGGCCGTTGGCAGCTAGAAGAAAAATAAAAATCAACCTGACTTCCTGTGTGTTCCAAGCTCGTCATGGATGAAAAAAAAAGGCACTCACCATGGTTATTGCAGGAAATGGGATTGCATCGGGTGCTTGGACCGAGTTTGCATCGACGATGGACAAGATTAAATCAACAAAGGCCGAGGTTGCATCGACCAGGAGTGGGTTTGCATCGAGCAAAGCCGGTTTTGTGTCGACCAAAGCCAAACGTGCATCAAGCCATACCGATGCAGTCTCGCGACTGCCGATCCAAAATCGGCGCAGCGCGATTTCGAGTCAACCATTCCATCGGTGACGGTCGATGCAATGTTGGGTTGGGCTGATGTTGAGTCGGGGGGCCTTTGCATCGGGTTTAACCTCGTCGAGACAACATCGGACCAGGGTTGCATCGGTGGGGTAGCCGGCAATGCAACATCGCCAAGCGGCTATGTCACATCGGCCCTGTTGATGTCATATCTGCCGTGTCCGATGTAACATCGCAAAACAGTTACATCGGACAGTTGTACCGATGTAACATTGGTCCACACTGTCCGACGTAACGGCGGATGTAGCCAACCGATACAATCACTTTGGCAGTGTGTTCATGCGAGGAAGCTACTGATAGAAATCAGCATTGACAGAAGCCACCAAAGGATGAGATCTTCAACATACAAGATTGTGCTTTGAGAAATGTTTGTATTTCTTCCGATTGAAAGTATCATGACGCACTGTCACTGCCAACATGCCATTATGCCCAATAGCAGGCAAAATGCTGTATTGTTCTGGGTTGTGTCTTACAATCATCCGCTGAGCTGAGGTGCCTTGCAACAATCAAACAAACGTGCGCAGGAGATCGCAATCACAAACCGCGCTTTCATCTATTACATTAGATGGGGCACAAAAATCGGAAGCAAGACAGTTTACACATCAGCTCCACCTCATGAAGGATCTGAACGGACAATATTTTAACCTTACCAACAAAAACCATAAATTCTGCCGGCACAAACTTCATGCGTTCAACCCATTGATACTTGGCAAGTAAGCACTTCTTTATTTTTGACGTTTCTGCTTTCTTTAACGTAATCAACAACTGATCCACCAGGTTTTGATGGACAGCCTGGAGGCTCAGCACGACCTGTGTTCCATCATACAAACGCTTGCGTATCTCGGTCAAGAAAAGCCCGGGCTCATTGCGAACAAGCTGTTGCATGAACTGGGAGTCTTCTGTAGATAGTAGCTTGGCTCGTCCGTGTTGGGTGTATTCATTTGGGTCCCGGATCACCGCATGAGTCTCCTTGTAGAGGTCTTTCCATTGAGTGAGAGATTGTGGCGAGACTAAATATCCAAGGGTGTTGCATATGGCTGACAGAGAGTACCCTTTCAACGACATGCAAACCACGGCAACCTTTGTTGCTGGAGCATATGAAACAAAAACCATGAGAGGCCGCTTTAATTTTGAGAAGAAAAATAAAAACCGCTGGGGAATAAGATGAAGCTACACTCGTTGGGGCTTACTGATGCTGAAGTTGAAGGTTGAGTTGATTCTGGGTTGCCTTGACCCACAGAACTGGCTTGAGCATAAGGTAATCTTGGGCATTGTCATGATGGTGATTCCCATATGGGAATCACCCAGCTTACAGATTACTGATCTAACAAGACTGCCTTGGGTGACTTTCTTTTCTGAGTTCAGAAGCTCTCAACTGGAAAAGAGGATGCCATAGACTTTTTTTTTCGGACATCATGAATCAATTCAGTGCTAATCACAAATTGTCAAGATTACAAGTCTAAGCTAAAGGAGGGGGTGAAAGAGGAGCTGATGAGTTTGGGGCACGTGTGGTTCTCAGAGGTTGTTGCTCGTACTCAATGGGGTTGATTGCTTCATAGGGGAGCAGCTTAAGTACAACCAGAGAGGGAGAGCAGTGACATGTGAACTGGGACAGGAAGATGACATTTAGACAGGACAGGTTTGACAAGAGACAGGGACTGGACAGGGTGACAGGACTGGGAATGGACAGGAAGACAGGACAGGACACAATGGGGACAGGACATGGACAGAGACAGGGACTGACTGAGCCGTGGACAAGAGGAAGAATGGAAGGGTAGACTGAGAGCGGACAAGTCAGGGACTGAAATCCTGACACAAATCACTGGGTTGCAAAATGTGTATGATCACATGGGATACATGCATGAAGCAGACAACTAACATTTTCAAGTTGGCATACCAATTGTGATAAAAAAAGAGATTCCAACAAGAGGAACACAAGCAAGGCTGTATAATCAGATTTAGGGGATTCATTTCAGACAGACATGACGTGGGGGAAAAAGAGAACCAATGTTTTGATACAGGATCACTGCCTGGAGCCAATGGAAACAAAACGAGTCAATAATTGGCAAGGAATTGACAAAATGGGAAACCACAACTTACAAGCCTTCAGGGGAGCCGGCCTGCTGGGAACAAAGATATTGATTGTACATTGCAACATTCGAAAACAACATGGTCACCACTCCTAGAGTGAGACCAAGTTCCCTCACAACCAAGCAACTGAGAGCAGGGGATTTGAATAACTTGTGCAAATGGAATCCGTTTGCCAACAGAATCATAAGGGTATATTTGCTGTCGCGGATTCCTAGGAAGTTAATGTAGTCATGCATATTGGTTTTGTTATGGCGGGAGGTGTAATGATTGGACATGATTAGTGGAGTGAAGGTGATTAGAGGGATGCGGAATTGGAGGATGTGGGATGAGAGTGATGGGTGACCCACAAAAGATATTGGCATGTTGATTGATGTCAGTGGGCCATGGGGAATCCGGTCGGAGTGAACATTGAGTGTGGTCAATCATCATGTGCTGATGTTGGAGCGGAATGACATGGTTGCAAGATGGTTTCTGCAATTATTGTGGCTCAGCCTCCGGAAGCTGTGATCAGGAATATTCAAGTTGTCAGGGAAAAAAAAAAGTCAAGTGCATATATTTTGCAAAAAAAAAAATCAAAAAATCCAAGCTTTTTGAGAAACACTCCGCAATTAGCATAGTGAACATAAAAAAATGTTGATTGCTTCCAGCCAACAACATCATCTTGAGAGTGTTAGAGAGGGCTCCTTCATGCAAATACTGCACAAGTTGCAATGGCACTGGAAAGGCAGTGGCAAGGCTACTGAGTTGCAACTTAGAGTCCATCATAGACATCAACTTGAAACTTGATGACCTATGGTATTGAGCTCCAGTTTGAAGGCCTAGCAAGGCCACTTAGCAATTGAGTAGTGACACTATCAAGTTGCAGCTCTTTCCTCTGAAATTAAGCTCTACCACTTGATGTGTCCTGTCTGGGTCATCCAGTTAAGTCCATGGCCTTTCATGGCCATGGCTCTCAGTTGATGTGTATATATCCACTCGCCATGTGTTCCTGAACCAAGAACACTACATCTCTGAGCTCTGCAAACGTTTTCTCAACAACCAGCCTACAACTGTCTCCACCCCCACTGACTCCCACTTCAAAGATCTCTGTTACCGCTATCCATCTGAGGCTCCCTCTCCCGGTCCGTACTCCCAACTCATTGGCTCTCTCCTATGGGTGTCCCAATGCACCCATCTGGATGTTTCCTTTGCCGTCAATAGACTCTCCCAACATCTTTGTGACCCGTCTGCCGCTCACTGGCATGCGGGACTTCGAGTCCTGAACTACCTCATCTCTACCAAAGACTTGAAGCTCCGACTTGGTGGGAACCTTGTCTGCGCTGGATTCTCCAATTATGACTGGGCAGAGGATCAGGAAAATTGTCGCTCCACCTCCACATATACATACCGCATTGGCAATGTTGCAATATCATGGAAGTCTTGCAAACAGGCCACCGTCTCCCTCTCCAGCACCAAAGCCAAATACAAGGCACTGTTGGACTCATGCAAGGAGGGGTTGTGGCTCCGACATCTGCTCACCAAACTCAATCTCCGCCCTAATACTGCCATCTCTGTACACGTTGACAACGAGGGGGCCGAGGCGCTTTCCAAGAACCCCAAACATCTTGCTAGAACAAAACATATTGACACAAGGTACCACTGCATTAGGGAATGTGTCCACAAGGGCAAGACCTCCCTGCTTCATGTGTCCACCAACGACATGCTTGCAGATATGTTGACCAAGCCACTCGGCCGTGTCCTCCTTGAAAAACATTGTCAAATGTTTGGGATTGTATCTTATTCTCATTCTTTCCACCTGCTCTTTCATCCTCCCTCTTTCTCAAACACTTCCCCCCCCCAGTCTTTCTGTCTTCCTTTCCTTTTTCTTCTTCATTTTTTTTCCTTCTTCATTTCTTTTTCTTTTACCCTTTCTTTTTGCTTTCCCTCTTCTTTTTTTTCTTTCCTATCTTTGTTTCCTTTCTTTCTTTCTTTTTCCTGAATCCTTCACCCAGGTATGAAGCAAGGGGGGGTGTTGAGCTAGACCCTCTAGCCCCTTTCTCATATTCCTCATACCTGTCACACAGGTTTCACACAGGGGGGACCTTACCTGAGGCAGCTGTCCATGGAAGGAATTTTTCCTCATCCTTCCACAAACGTGTACACTCATCCCTTTGGGTCTTGTGTTTCTTTCCTCAGGTAGGCCCTCATTCTCTTTGTTTCCTTTCTGTCTTCCCTTTGTCTTTTGTTCACTTGTTCCTTTCTGTCTGTCTCATTTCATCCACTGATGCAATGAAATATTCTTCCATGAACGCGTACACTCACTCCTTTGGGTCTTGTGTTTCTTTCCTCAGTCCAAGTTTATCTCATCATAAGGGAGAGATTGGAAGAGGCATTAATGGATGGGGAGGCTGAATTGGTAGGTAACTCTGCCAAAGGGAGGTAATAGAGATTGCCTTTTTTGATACCCGCATCCAACTGAGTTACCCTTGAGCAAGATGTCCGCAGTGTGAAAAATCTCACACGCCGACGAGCTGAAAACAACGGTAAGTTGTTGATCGCAGATACCTGCCACCGACAGGAGTGGCTTGTGTAGATTGGGGACCACTAGTGCTGGCACTTTGGCGTCAGTGTTGAGAGGTAGGCTGGCAAATCCTTTGTGAGTTGCAGTGACCTCGGAGTGGTCGGCTAGTTGAACTGGAGTGTGATCCAAGGAGGTCAAGCTGACATCACTCTTGTACGTTGTCATGGTGATGGAACAGCAAGAGTCAATGTTGGTGTCTCTCTTGTTGCAGATGGAGACACAGGCAGACTTGTGGCCAGGGTGTAGGATTGCCACAGCATTGCCGGCCCTTGCCTGGCGCGTGTATGACTCGTCGTTGGTACCGGAGCAATTGGATTCTTCATCCCGACCTGTGCCGCCAAGCTCTACAACCGTAGTCTGGCCAGCACTTGCCTCAGGCTTCTCTTTTCCATGGAAATGATGATTTTTGGTGCAAGGTTTAGGGTCTGAGCCTTTGGTTGGACAATGTCCTGCTAGTATGCTGGCCGCTTTTCTGCATCTCTCAAGGGAGTTGCCACTCTTCTTGCAGAATGTGCAGAATTAGCGGTTGGTGTTTCCTTGCTCCCCTTGCTGAGCATTAGCCTTGGAGACGGAGACTGAAGTCAAGAAATCCTCAACGCGCACCTTACGGTGCAGATCTTCTGTTGTGGCATAGGTTCATTGACTGGCTTGACTTTTTTTGCAGTTGATTTATATTTGGCAGCATTGGTTTGCTTCTCTCCTATTTAATGTTTAGGCACCCTCCAATCATCTACTTCTGGAAGGTGCCAGAGACTAAAAAATGGCTTAAGGTTGAGGTTTGGTTTACCGGAAAGGTGGTTTCCCACTTTTGATTTTGGGTATAAGTATGGGTACTAAGTCGGTTTTGTTGTTGTCCCTAATGGATGAAGATTCTGCTCCTTCCTTGTGGAATTTGATGTTTGCTGATGCTGATACCAAGAATGGTTTTCCTAAGATGGGTTGAACATCTCCAGAAGAGATCCAAAAGTGAACTGGTTTGCTGATAGATCATACTTTGACTGGTACGTTTTCTGCAATCCCTATGATTTCATTTTTGTGACCTCCAATACCCTTGAGGTTCATCTTCTTCTCCGTGATAATAAGTCCTAGACTACAGGCTAACACTTTCAATAGAACATTGACCATAGATCCATTTTTGAGTAAGGCTTTTAGTTGTTTTCCACTGATTCCAATATTGATGTAGCCTAGGGGGCATGCAAAGTGAGTTGGGTGAGTACTGTTATTTTCTTCCTCAAATTCTTCTTCCTCCTTGTTGGAATTGGCTCCAGTTTTTTCCATTTTTGTGCTGTCTATGGGTATCCTTTTGGGGTTGGTCTGTTTCTTGAAAGCATCTACTGCTCCAGGTGAGATAGCAAATAATTCTCCATAGGTGAGTTTTATCTTTCCATCCAACAACATCTTTTTGACCACCTTCTCTTCAGCTTCCGGGAATTCTTCAGCCAGAGGTCCTTCTAGAATAGTTTTCTTAGGTGCTTTCTCCTTTGGGGTTTTGGGGTTGACTTCTGGATCTTGAAAATGGACATTCTTGGTGGGTGCTTCTTGAGTAACAAATTCTGGTTCAGGGCTGTAATTATTTTTCCTAGCTATATCCATGAGTCTTTGAGCCTCATCATCTGTGTCCATGAAAGTCTCCTTTTCTGGTTTCCTTTTCTTGTAGGGTGAAGTCCTTTCTGTAACTTCCTTCCCGCTTCTTAGACGTTTGGCACCATCACTTTTGTAATGGGTGGATTCTTCAAATTCCAATTCTTCTAGTTTTCCAAAAGAATTCTGAACCCCTGGGACCTTTTCCTCTGGCTTTTGAGTCTGAGTTCCTGGGGGTAACTGGATGATGCCTTGTTGACTGGTCTTGGAGTGAAATTGGTCCACAGCCATTTTGCAAGGTCTGTTTCTTCCCCAAGGTTTGGTACTTCCATCTGGTAGTTTGAAGTCTCTTGCTTCCTTTTTGACTAATCCTTGTATCTCATCAAAGTTGGCCAGTTTGCATCTTCTGGTAGGGTGGCCTCTCATGTAGCAGTATTGACAGAATTGCTGCTCTGGGAGCTTAATGTTCTGGGCATGTTGGTAAGGTATATGGCTGGACTTATAAAATGTGAAAGGTTTCTTCTGGATATTCCAACTGGCCAGGGTCTTGGTGATTTCTTCTATGGCCTTCTTTGGACTAGGGGTTTTTTTACAGCTGAATTCTGGTTAAGATTTTTATCCTGAACTTCTTTGCTGAAGGCTGCTTCTTCCATCTGAAGGATTGAGAGATTTTTGAGTTCCTTATGGATATACTTGATGATAATTTGGTATGGCGGAAGAAGATATGATCCATCAATGGCCAAGTTCATTTGGTTATCTCTGATCAACTCCTTGTTAACTGACAGGCTGAGTTCTGGAGTGAGAAAGTTGAGTACTGAGTGCCTAATTTCCTCCACACTAGCCATGTGCCTACACCTAACCAGATAATTGACTATAGTGTCCAACTTTGTGCTGAAATCTTGAAATACTTTCAGAGTCTTGATTCCACCTTCTGTCCTGGCCTTGTAGATTAAGTTGTCCAGGCTTTCTCTTGTATACTTCATTAGGGGCATCATCTTTCCCCATCTTTGGACCATCTGGTATTTGAGGAGTTCCCAATCATTGTTGATCTTGCCAGTCATGTCTCTGATTTCTTTTAACAGGGCCTGATCTCGGATGAAGGAAGAAATTTGGGTAGTTATATCCTCTGCTTGAGCTCCATCTTGGACCGCAGCATTCTCCATTTCTGCAATAAAATCCAAAATATCCATGTTGGTGCCATCAAAGAACAGGTCCTTCTTGGTTGGCCTGATCTTGATAACCCTTCTACCAAAAGGAGTAGGGTTGTAGGCTGGAAGTTGGATAACACGGTCTAGGAAGTGAGTGGTTGGATTTGGCTGTGGAGGTTGCTGACAAAAGTTTTGATAGTTCTGATGAAAGCCCTTCTGTTCAGGTTCTGGAGTATTTGGTGGGTTGGGTTGATTATATTCCCTATTACTGAAGGGATGAATTGAAGATGCTGAAGAATCTGTACTTTTGTTGTCTCTGTAGTTTTTAAAGGAAGAGATATGTACATCTGCCATGTTGATAGCTGCCATACTGTGGAAGGAGTTTCTTCTGTTGTTGCAGTTTGGTGACATGGTGTATGTAAAAGGGTGAGTTGTATATTTTTGTTAAGTGAGTTTAAGTAGTGAATTGATGACTAAAATCTGTTGATCTTCAGGCCACTGTTGGGACACCACTTGTGGAACTACTCTTTTTAGGAAGAATAGAGCTTGAGAGGGAATAGGTGCTTGAAGGGCTGCCTCTTGGTTGTCTGGGAGAGTAAGGTAACAAGAACATGAAAGTATGGACTCTTAAAGAATAAGGTGTGGCTGATGAGGATGTTTAGGATATCTTTGTGAGGGTATGATTTATGTATAATTGATGACTATGTTTATCTTCCAGGTTAATAATCAGACTGGGGCTGGGATGTATATGATACTAATTATTTCTCCAGGTTGCTGGGGCTATGACATGTGGTAATTACTTTATAATGTGTGACCAGTGATTTTCTGATGGGGAACAAATGAGCAGGGAAGACAAGCCTCTTATATATGAAATATGGACAATTGGGGGAGTGGCCAAAATGTGGTTGTGTGAGGGATAAAAAATATAGATGAAATGTGAAAAAGAAATGAGCATGGCTGACTTGTGGGTGATGGAAATAAATGGAAGGATGGAACAAGTGAAAAAGCTATATACAGTGGCTGAGTTGTGGTCAATGGGTTGAAAGATGAAAAATATGAGTTGTGGAATATTCCATGGGGGAGAGGACTATATACAAGTTAACATATTCAGGGAAAGGGGGTTGGGGTTTCATGTGTTGGGAATGTGGTTGAGGAGTAATTGATGGAAGGCCTCATGTGATACCATTGTGATTGCTGAAACTTGTGTTTTTGGACTTTCTAACTTTTTGCTGAGGAAAGATTGGCTTACCACACCGAGTTGAAACGTTTCCAGTTGAAAGACTATTTTTTAGGTTCCAAGGGTCATTAATCCATTGTCCCACAGGATCATTTTTTTTCTTGTGGGAAAATGATTTTGATCCCTGAGATCCGACTGTGGGAGTATCAAAATTCCTCCAAAAATAAGGTTATCCAAGCAAAAGAACAGGAGCAAACCTGAACAAACTCCCACAGCAATAAGCTCCTACTCTGAAGGGGATTTTTGTATTTTTTTTTCTTTTTTCACAATCATGCCACTGGCATTTTCTTCCCTTGAAACTTTGAGAAATCGAGGTTTCCTGGGACAAAAGTGCTGGCCCAAAAACACAAGTACAATACACACACAACGCGCAAAAATGTTCAAGATTTGATAGTTGATTAGTTATCAAGACTCGCGGGCAGATACTTGCAATGCTCAGAGGCTATGGGTTCAACCTCTGCTTTTGCCTGTGCAGGCCTGTGATGCACGTGTGATGCAGTACACACTCAGCCATGGGAGATAGATTTTTGGGTGCAATTGTTAGAATATGCTTATAGCTTTAGCTCTGTATGCTTCTACTGTAGTCTTTGGCTTTGTATTTAGTGTTCCACATCTCTGATCCCAGAGCCGTTTGACTCACTGAATACAAACCACATTGTCTTCTAGTGTCAACAGTTCACCTTGTCACAAGACTGTGTCTGTGAATGTCAGTCCTGCGACCCCTGTGCCACTCAACAGGTTATGATCCCTTTGTTGCACTAGCTCCATTATTTTTATCTTAGTTACAAGTCCTCCATTAGCTCAAAAACCATCATCATGCCCTATCAACATGTTGAGGTTAAACCTGCTAACATGATGTATCACCACAGTTGGGTGAGCTGTGCAGTTGAACCTAGACCAGTAACACCCAACACCTTGGCAAACACAAGCGTCTGTAGCCTAGTTGGTAAAGGCAGCACTCTAGCATGTGTCTCAGCTCTTAGCTGAGGTTGTGGGTTTGACTCCCATCAGACACATCTTCATTTTCACAGTCTCTACACAACAAACCCAAAATCCCTCACCTCTTATCCCTTTGGTTCCGGTTCTTGACGGCAACACGGTCATTTTTCCTGCATGGCAATCTTGCCTTGAAGACGTTCTAGCTATTCAGGGGGTGCTTGATAGTGTGGAAGGGAAAGTTCCTTGCCCAAAGGCGGACCCGGATTCAAAACAACCAGTTCTTACGGAAAAAGGCTATAATCCAGAAGAATTCCGCACCGATTGGGACACCCTCTTGGACATAGCCTGCTCCACCATCAAGCTCACGCTATTGGTTGATCCATCTATTTGTTATTGCGACACCAAGCTGGCACACAAATTGTTTGACACCATCTGTGAGGCATACGAGAAAAACACCCAGGCTGGTTGTAGCAGACTCCAGGACTTGTTCTGGCATGCCAAGCATGACCCAAATGCCCTGATCGCAAAATGGATTGCAAAGATTCGCAATACTGCAACCAATCTAGCCAGTATTAAAATTACGCCAAACAATCAACAGCTCTGCAATTGTTTGCTCCAGGGCCTCAATGAGTCGTGGAAAACCATTCATGACCATTTGGTCTACTCCCCAACCAACGTTTCTCTTGACAATGCCATTGGGGCTCTGGAAGCGCATGAAGTTTTGACTCAAGTCTCCGATGAGAACTTTGACCCCTCAGCAATGGCTTCTGCTGCAAAAACACAAAAGAAGCTTGGATGTTGGAACTGTGGTCAGAAGGGCCACCACTCAACCAAGTGCCCAAATCCCTCCATCAAAAAGAGAACTGGCGCTCAGGCAAACTCAACCAACGCTCGCGCTGGAGCGGTATCCTTTGCAACAATAGGCAACTACTCCAAGAATGAAGATGATGACAACAGCTATGATGATGATAAATGTGACGTTGTGTGGGGCTAAGGAGGACAACTTCCAGACCACCTTTCTATTCCTGACAAGCACAACTCCGGTGCAAGTCAATGGCTAATTCTTTGAATGTGTTTGTTTTTTTTTGAATAAATTCACTCACCATGAAAAAAAAAATTGTTGCTTGTTATCAAGCGACATTACATAGCTTTGGTTGCAGCTCCAGAACTACTCCAAAGCTACTCTCCTTGTATTGAAAAGGGCTGAACTATATGTTACAACGCTCAGCAGCGGCCCAATTGAAGCCAATTGCCCTTTGACTGGCAAAGGACCATCAACATGCTGTCAGCACTCAACGTTCAGAAGCTGGTCTGACAACTCAATGGCCCGCCATTGAGTTGACGACTTGATGGATGTTGTTCCCAAGTCACCAGTGGTCAAACGATTTTGATATACTGAGGGAGCAATTAAGCGGGTGTTGATTATAGAGCGTTAACCATGTCACCTTGGCCAATAAAGTCAAGTATTTGAAGTTTTTTGAAATTTTTCAAGTTTTTTTGGATTTCTGAGCCATTGCCCAAGTCCTCACCCCCGCTCCCCGTCTATCTCCAATATCACCCGCACCCACCTCATCTCAACCCAGCCATGTATCAACAACACATCGCTTTCTCATCACACACCCCGCTCCATCCCGGCCGACTCATCAACAACTCGGCACCATCAACAATTCATCAAGCACAATCGGGACATGCCACACATCAACTAACCATTTGCTAGGACTCCTCTCTTCCACCAATGTAAATTTCAACATCAATCATGTATATGGGCTGTACCAATATGGCGGGCTCAAAACCTCTTTTCAGCTTGAATTTTCTATTTATTTATTTTTTTGCAAAAAACTGTTTTCCCCAAAAGTGTGTACCATGGCGCCGGGTTTTTTGAGAAAGCTGAAAACATATTTTTGTTAAAAAGACATGAACTACACAAAAATCTCCAAGCCTGGTTTGGAAATCTATTTTTGTACTCCGCATCAACACCATGACCCCATCTACATCATGGATCCTGATCACCTTGTTGATCCTAACATCCGTTGACTTGTAGTTGATGAACTTGCCATCAACTTGTTCAAGTCAATGACCAGCAACCTTGCACAAGTTGGTGACCCATCAACTTGTAGCCGTTGATGACCAGGGACTCAACTGGTAGCCGTTGATGACCAGGGCCTCAACTTGTACAAGGTGATGACCCGGCTGGACATCAACACTGGCTGGTCATTGACTTACCTGCAGGTCATCAACTGGTACAAGTTGATGACCAGGTCATTGACTTGTACGAGTCAATGACCAGGTTCATCAACTAGTACAGTCGGTGACCAGCTCATTGACTGGTATGAGTCAATGACCTGGTCATCGACTTGAACCAGTCGGTGACTTGGTCATTGACTTGTACCAGTGGATGACCTGGTCATTGACTTGTACCAGTTGATGACCTGGTCATTTACTTGTACCAGTCGGTGACTTGGTCATCAACTTGTACGGTCACTGACTTGTTCAAGCCAATGAACAGGTAACCAACTTGTACAGGTTGATGACAGGGTCACAGACTTGCACAGTATCGGCCATCAAGAGAGTGTAGACTCTCTCAATGCCTGATATTGGCCATCAAGAGAGTGTAGATTCTCTCAATGCCCAATACCGGCCATCAAGAGGGTGTAGACTCTCTCGATGCCCAATACCGGCCATCAAGAGGGTGTAGACTCTCTCAATGCCCAATACCCTCCATCAAGAGAGTGTAGACTCTCTCAATGCTACACTCTCTTGATTGCCAAGTACAAGGGGGCACGGCAACTCAAGAAGCTTGCTGGGAAAGCTCAACCCGGCCGAGCCACGCCTTTCAAGGAAAGGAGCTGGTAGGGGATGAACGTCCTACAAGGCCGGTGGCCTGAGAGAGCTGGTGAGAGGAAAGGAAAAGGAGATAGCTTGGCCTACTTGGTGACTACCAGGATGGCCGGGCTGAACCGTGTTGGGAGGGAGAACTGAAAAGTAGAGGGAAGGGTTGTGGTCAAAACTGGGGGTGGGCTACACCTACCTACCGTACTTCCTGCCGGCCCCAGTAGCTCTACTTGGGTTGTTGGCGCCCGGCGCTGTCTTGACTAGCGGGGTGCTGACACTCTCAATTGCAATTGGCCATTGAGGGAGTGTAGACTCCCTCAATGGCTGATATTGGCCATTGAGAGAGTGTAGACTCCCTCAATGGCTGATATTGGCCATTGAGAGAGTACCTTGATGGCCAACAATTGGTCATTGAGAGTGTAGACAGGAGTAGACTTGCTTGATGGCTGAGATTGGGCTTCAAGGGAGTTTACATAGCTTTTCCCCCTAGCCACAAGCCAAGCTTGCGGCTAAGAGGCAATGGCCGCTGCCGGTACACCTCAATGGCACATTTGGCTGGACCAATTCCCATTGTGTCATCACTGCCTCGGCTGAGTGACTTTGCTGAGCCATGTGAATGGGGATGACTGAGATGTATAAATACATAGCTTTTAATTTTTCAGACGGATAAACTAGAGGTATTATTTCAGAAAAACAATCATGAAGAAAGACAGATCAGAGAAAGAAATGAAGAGAAACAATACCTAGAGGATCACAACGGTCAGATGAGAAGGAAGCTAAGAGAAAATAAGAAACTGAAGAAAACAATCCACCACACTGAACTAACAAAGACAGAGACTGAAACATAGAAAACAGGTCAGCAACAAAGTAGATGAAAAGAGAGAGAGAGAGCGAGAAATAAGAAAGAAGGAAATAAAGAAGGAGGACTGATGATTACCACTACTCTAGTCGATGGCAGCGGATGATCTCAAGGGCAACCAGATGAAGCAAGGTGATGAGTCGAATTGGGCTGCGGGATGATTCCAGAGTTGTTGGTTCTGGCTCGAGATGAGGAAAGTACTCTCAGCCGAGGAAGACAAGAGATGAAGGAATGCTCAAGAGCGCGGACAGCGCAATGGAGCGCGGGCCAAACCAGGGCGCGCGACAGGACAGAAATCTGACACACCCCCATGCTCAAGGCCGGACAGGCGTTGGGAACAGGAAGTTTAGGTTCCGGAGCGCCCTCTTGTTGGAACTCTTTCCAACGGCTTTGGTCAAGAAGTCGGCGAGCATAAGATGAGTCGGGATGTATTTGAGAACAATTGATTTGATTTTGATTTCGCAACGGATGAAGTGATGGCGGAGTGACATGTGTTTTGTTTTGAAGTTCGAATGATTGGACTTGTTGTTTGTCAGGGCTATAGTGCGTTGATTATCTTCAAAGATGGGTGTTGGTTCCTTGAGCTTGATGTTGAAGATTTTCTTCAGAAGCGTCTTGATCCACATGATCTCCTTGGTGATATTGCCAATGGATTTGTACTCCGCTTCAGTAGAGGATAATGAGAGGGTTGGCTGCTTCTTTGATTTCCAAGAAAGCACGTTCCCGTTGAGCAAGATGAGGTTACCAGACACCGATCGTCTTGAATTGGGGCATGATGCCCAATCTGCGTTGGCGTATCCCACTAGAGAATCTTGAGCAACAGGGTTTTTCGACAGCTTGAGTCCTATGTCTTGTGTTCCTTTCAAGTACCTGAGCACCTGTATTCCGGCCTCCCAGTGATTGGTGCCGGGGGTATTGAGGTATTGGGACAGTGAACTCACCGCAAAGGTGATGTTGGGACGAGTTGTTGAGCTGAGATAGTTGAGTGCACCGACTAATGCCCTGAAATTGTTGCCGGATTCGATGTGGTCTATCTTTTCTTGAGAGGTGGCGGCAAGCAGATGGCCTTTTGGTTTCATTGGGGTGGAAGCAGGAAAAAGGTCTTGACAGTTGAATTGTTCCAGCTGAGAGTCTATGTAGTGACGCTGAGTGAGAGTGACTGAATCATCGGCTTGAATGACGTTCATTCCCAGAAGTAAACTGGATTCGCCGAGATCTTTGATTTGGAAACGGGATTGTACTTTGGCTTTGAATTCTTCAGGGTCCTTGCTGAAGATTGCAAGGTCGTCCACGTGGAAATATAGAAAGGTGCCTTTGCGCCAGAAGACGCAGGGCTTGGCGTTGCATCTACGGAATCCGATTTGGAACAGCCATTCAGATAGGGTGCGGTGCCACGCATTGGGAGCCTGTTTGAGGCCGTACATAGCTTTCTTAAGCTTCAGAACGTGGTCAGCAGGTACATCTACGCCTTGAGGAGGATTGAGATACAACTCTTCTTGTAAGGGAGCATTAAGAAAGGCACTCTTGATGTCTATTTGATGAAATTTGAGATTGTTCTTGAGGGCAAAAGATTATTAACATCCTAAGGGACACAATTTTTCCGGTAGGAGCAAATGTCTCGCCTTAGTCTGTACCTTTTGTTTGTTGGAAGCCTTTTACACATAGACGCGCTTTATACTTGATAGGGATGTTGAGTTGATCTTTCTTGACTTTGAAGACCCAGGTGCAGTTAATACGGCTCTGCTCGCCGGATTTTCTGACTATGGCCCACACGTTGTGGGCATACATGTTGGAGATCTCCTTTTCGATGGCTTTCTTCCAGAAGGATGAGTTGGGCAAATTAATGGCTTGAATGTATGTCTTCGGAGTATTGTTGGCGACATTTTTGGTGAGATAGACAATGATGGAATTACCTCGTCTGTCAACGGAGAGAATGTTGTCAGATGAGATCTGACTAGAGATGTCTTTAGGTGCCTTGGGCGCACTAGGTGTGCTGGAGATGTTGACTGTTGAGTGTTCAGAAGGGAGAGTGTGGTCGGCTGGTAATGAAGGTTGATCATTGGATGGCGGCAGATGATTAGAGACTTCGAAGATATCCTGATTTGGGTTCTCTTCTCTGATGCCTGTCAGTCCGGGGAATGAATCTTCTTCAAATTTGATGTTACGACTCCTGACTATTCTTTTCTCTTCAATCTTGTACACACGATAGGTGGAAAAATCATTCTCATACCCAACCATAATGCCTTTCTTGGCTGTAGGATCCAATTTAAACTCCCGCTTTTCCTTTGGAATGAGAGAATAGGTCCGGCATCCGAATGGTCTGAGCGCTTCAAGAGTAGCCTTTTGACCTGTCCACGTTTTGTAAGGAACTTTCATGCAACGAGTGTTAGACGGAGTGAGGTGGGAGAGTTGTGTCGCGGTATTGATGGCATCCAACCAGAACATCTTGGGGAGTTTGGATTGTACTAAAAGACATCTGGCTTTTGTTAGGATGGCCTGATTGGCTCTCTCAGCCATGCCGTTATTTTGAGGTGTGTAAGCAGGCGTAACGTGATGAGCGATTCCTTTGGCTGTGCAGAATTCTTTGAACTTATCATTCACAAATTCACCAGCACCGTCGGACACAAGGAGACGAATGGACTTTTTGGTGTACCTTGGTTACAGTCTTGAACTTGCTGGAGTAAGGAAGCGCTTTAAGTTTGCATTCCTTGCAGATGCTGCACTCCTCACTGCGGTCCTCGAGCTTCAGATGCTTCAGATATTTGTGATTTGGGTGACCCAGCCTCACGTGCCAGTTAGGAGTTACTGGACTTGATTGATAACAGGAGGAAAAGGATTGGATTGCATCAAAGTGGGAAGAGTGGATTTCTAACAGGTTATTTTTAACAGTACCAAGTAACTCATAACAGCCGTCCACGTCTATTTCTACCTCATTGTTGTCGAGTTTCTTGACAACAAATTGATTTTTGAAGAGACGAGGAATGGAGATGAGCAAATGGTTGAGCGTAGGGACAAGTAGGACGTTGTCCAGGAGGAATTTCTCGCCTTTGTGATTGGTGAGCGTGACTGTACCGATGGCGGTGGCATTGAGGAAGTTGCTATGGCCGCCGGTGGAGATTTTCATACTGGACTCGGAGGTAGGTCGGAAGACGTCAGGGTTGTTGACAAGGTGATGGGTGGCTCCCGTGTCCAAGACAATGGGCTTACTTTTGGCTTCAGTCAGGAGTAACGAGGCTTTGGATTCATGGCTGTCGTCCGCTTCTACCAATTGAGCGACCGGTTTGTTGCCACTGCCGCGATTGAAATTGCAACATGAATTGCTTACGCTGATTGGGGTGGATTTCCCAGCACGTCTCGGAGGTATGGGTGGTGACAGCCGGATTGTGCTTCCCATTTTCACAGATGGGACCATCCTTTTTAGCGTGTCGCTTCCCCCTTTTTGATTTGTGCATGAGAGCAGAGGCGGAGTCGGACTGGTCTTCAGTTTTGATAGTCGTGGTGGACTGCTGGGTTTTCTTCTTTCTCGATTCCTCAAGATGGACGAGTTCTTGCAACTTGGTCAGAGTTGCATTGGGACTCTCAATGATGATTTCGTTCATAATGATATTATCGACGACGTTCCAAAGGTCTTCGGAGAGTTTGGAGAGTATGGAGAAACAGAGAATGTTGTCTGGGACTCCTAGTTTGACAAGTGCAATCTTGATGAGCATCTTGTGCATGTCGGTAATGAATTTGCTGAGGTTGCCGCGGTATTCGTAGCGCATAAATTTCAGCCAGACTCGTCCCTTATTGTTAGAGGAGGTGGAGGCATAGCGCGCAACAATTTGGGTCCAGATTCCATATGGGCTGTCCTCGTTGTTGGGCGTAATGACCGACTCAAACGCAGTCTTGCTCATGAAGTTCATGAGGATGTCGACCGTCTCGGCGTGTTTCTTGGCAATGGCATCGGCAGCGGCTCCACTTAGAGGAATGGGAGGTTCGAGGATGTATTTGAGGAGTCCCTTGTGACGAAGATGGGCCTTGATGCGCATCGACCAATGGAGATAATTTTTCTCATCGAGGCAAGGGATATTGACCTTTGATGAAGCTCCTTCGTTGTTGGCCATCACAATCCTCTAGTCTTTATCGGTCGAGACTGTAAATCTTTTAATTTTTCAGACGGATAAACTAGAGGTATTATTTCAGAAAAACAATCATGAAGAAAGACAGATCAGAGAAAGAAATGAAGAGAAACAATACCTAGAGGATCACAACGGTCAGATGAGAAGGAAGCTAAGAGAAAATAAGAAACTGAAGAAAACAATCCACCACACTGAACTAACAAAGACAGAGACTGAAAAATAGAAAACAGGTCAGCAGCAAAGTAGATGAAAAGAGAGAGAGAGAGCGAGAAATAAGAAAGAAGGAAATAAAGAAGGAGGACTGATGATTACCACTACTCTAGTCAATGGCAGCGGATGATCTTGAGGGCAACCAGATGAAGCAAGGTGATGAGTCGAATCGGGCTGCGGGATGATTCCAGAGTTGTTGGTTCTGGCTTGAGATGAGGAAAGTACTCTCAGCCAAGGAAGACAAGAGATGAAGGAATGCTCAAGAGCGCGGACAGCGCAATGGAGCGCGGGCCAAACCAGGGCGCGCGACAGGACAGAAATCTGACAATAGCCCCTTGTGGTATTGCAAAGCTAGGCAGGATAGATAGCGGATAGATGGCTGGAGCTAGCCAGATGTCGCTTGATAACAAGCGACAATTTTTTTTCATGGTGACTGTTGTGGTGTTTCCCTGTTCCTTACTAACTCAAGATCTCTGGCCTGATTCCCTTTCATTTCTGTTCCCTCAGGAGATTTTTTTTATATACACTATGACTCAATATTAGTGATATTTTTTTATCTCTCTGTTTCAACTCAACTACAGTTTTCAGCAAGGGGGTGTGTTAGAATATGCTTATAGCTTTAGCTCTGTATGCTTCTACTGTAGTCTTTGGCTTTGTATTTAGTGTTCCACATCTCTGATCCCAGAGCCATTTGACTCACTGAATACAAACCACATTGTCTCCTAGTTTCAACAGTTCACCTTGTCACAAGACTGTGTCTGTGAACGTCAGTCCTGCAACCCCTGTGCCACTCAACAGCAATCTCAATTGAACTTAAAAATTTTAAAAAATTTTTGTTGGTTTTTTCAACCAACTTCCAACCAATCTCGTTGGAGATTGGTTTTCATAGCGGATCTCCAACGCGATTGGAATATTGGAACAAACATTCCAAAAATGGTTTCTGCAGGGGCGTCAACCCAACGTGCCCTGCAGATTCAATAGAAAACAATTGGTGTTGGTTTCAAATCCCAATCAAAAACGTTGATTTGCAGCCGTGGTGTAGTAGCCATTCTCCCATCTTGTTTCATCTTGCTCCATCTTGCTTTTCTAGACCAATAATCACTCCTTGTGATGTTTAGAAAGAAACCCCAGCCCTGATGCCGGGTGCCCTGAACCTCACCTAACAGGAGACCTAACACCTAACCTAACAACCTAACCTGAGGTGTTAATACCTAACCTAACCACCTAAGAGCATCTTTATTGGTGGCTATTTTAGCAAGAGCTCAGGACTTTAGCCCCGAACTTCAACCGCATTGGGTCAAGCTACACCCGGGCTAAGTTGGTGCGGGGCTTGATTCTTGGCTAACTGTTGCTACATTTAGCAATGGTGAGCCGCGAGCTTGGCTAGTGGCTAGGGAGCAAAAGCTACAGTACACCCCAAGGCTGATATTGGCCATAGGGATCTACACTCACACAATGGGAGATAGCAGCCATCGGGAGAGTACACCCTCTCCCAATAGCCAATATCGGCCAGCAAGAAAGTCTACAATCTCCCAATCGCCAATGTCGGCCATTGAGAGAGCACACTCTCCATCCTCTCAATGGCCGTATTGGCCATCAAGAGAGGGTGTACTCTCTCGATGGACAATATCGGCCATCAAGAGAGGGTGTACTCTCTACATGGACAATATTGGCCATTGAAAGAGGGTGTACTCTCTTGATGGACAATATTGGCCATCGGGAGAGTACACCTTCTCTTGATGGCCAATATTGGCCATCAGGAGAGTATACCCTCTCTCGATGGTCGATATCAGCCATCAAGAGAGTACACCCTCTCTCAATGGCCGTTATTGGCCATCAAGAGGGTAGACACTCTCTTGATGACCGTTATTGGCCACCGAGAGAGTCTACACTCTCTGATGGCTGTTACCGGCCATCAAGACAGTGTGTACTTTTCTGATGGTTGATAATGGCCATCAAGAAAGTCTATAGTCTCTTGGCTGTTAATATCGGCCATCAAGAGGTTCCACACACTTTTGATGACCAATATTGGCCATCAATATTTGATGTTGATGGCTACCGGTCATCCAAGAGCAAGTAGACTCTTGATGGCCGGTAGGTTTGTTTCATTGGTGCGGTTGAGCTGGTTTGATGTGAGCTAACTACTTTAGCTTGGCGGTTTAGCTCCACCGGTGCTGTTGCAACAGCCGCAGCTAGTTAGCTTTGCTTTACAGCCGTTCTCACAAAGGTTGTCCAGCTTATTTGGATTTACCAGCTCAAAAAAAGGCTGGATTTGCCAAAAAACTCAGTAAATTTTGCAGATTCTATCTGCAGAATTAACCTTTCCCTGCCAAACTGTGTGTAATTCAGCTGCAGGGTTAAGTTTGGCTCAGTTTTTTTAGAAAATCCAACCTTTTTTTGGCCTGTGGATCCAGCCGACACGACAATCTTTATGAGAACGGCTGTAGCTCAACTTTTAGCCGCGGGCCAAGTTGGCGAACCGGTAAAGATGCTCTAACTTGATGTGTATTGTTATGTCTTTTTTGAATGAAGTGTGTTAATCGGACGCTTATAGCTTGCGGGCGAGATGAAGCGAGATGAAACAAGACGTGAGATTGGCTACTACATAGCCGTTGTAACAGGTGTTCTCACGCCTTTACAGAAGGCCAAAAGGAGGCGACTGTGGTGAAGTTTGTGGGGGAGTGCATCTTGCAAGGTGAGAAATGCTGCTTGAAGGGATCAGAAGTGAGAACAGAAGACCCAGATTTTTTTTTACTTTATGCGAGGAATTTAAGAATTTGACGAGGGAAATGTGGATAGGTGTTGAGATGATAAATAAGAGGAGATATAAGATCAAAGCCCAGAAGACTCCTGGGGGATGCTTCCAAGGAGTTGAGAATTCCGACAGAGATGAGATGAATTTGGCAACAACTTGGTATGTAATTCGTCAGAGCTTCCTGTATGCAGTATGAGCCAGATAAGCCCCTTTCTGACATTTCATTCTTTCACATGCTTTGAGATCCAACTAGTTGCAAATCCAACGGAACTGATTATGTAGCGTGGGGTTTGGAGAGGCAAGCTTAGAGGCTGGAAGGAACTTGACGGTCTACCCAAGCTCTGTCTGTTTTTTTCAGAAGACATCTCGTACTCTCAGGGTGCTGATGAGGGTGAGACTGAAGCTGGAGAGAGAAGTTCTCATGAGTGAGTGAGAGGCGTGGCTGGCGGAGAGATGCAGATCATGGACTGAGCTGAGTATGTAGTCTGGGTGAGCAGGTTTTTAATAGGCTGAGTTGTAGTGGATGGTGCTCTACCGACGCCGGCAACCTGAGCCGACTGAGTCCACCACTCACTCCACCCATAAATTAGCAACCAACCAGCACTGTCTCTCCCTCTCGCCAACCAACTCATCAGACACACGCATCCCCACTCATACTCCCACTGGAAACATGGTGCGTCCTTTTATCCAGGCTTCAGCTGTGTAGCTTCCCCACAGGAAAGCAGGCCATCGCTGAACGTAAACGTTGCCTCTTTCCCACTTTGCGGGCGGTGATACCACCACTGATCCGATTCGGCGCTCGTTATAATGAAATCCTAGGCCGATAACCTGTCCTCCAAGACTTTGCGCAGGATAAACAAGGAGCTGAATTCTCTGAGGACTCAGCCTCCCGAAGGAATCAGAATCGTCGTCAACGAGGATGACATCACCGATCTCAAGGCCTGGATCCACGGTCCTTCTGAAACACCCTACCACAGTCAGTATCATCCTTCACTCCTCCACCGTCTCATGAGGATAGCCGCTCTCAATTGAACTCTCTCAAACGCTGCTTCTCTTCGTCTATGTAGATGGATACTTCAAAATTTCCATCAGGTTCGGTCCCGAATATCCTTCAGCTCCACCAAACTGTCAGTTCTCCAAAATCAAAATGTTCGGTTGATTACGTACATGGAAGACTGATACACCCTTCACCTCTGGGTACGCATATATGCAGGTATTTTTGCGACCAAGATATTCCATCCGAACGTCGGGCCGAAGGGCGAGATCTGTGTCAACACCTTAAAGAAGGACTGGACGACGAGCCAAACGCTGACGGACATACTGACGGTGGTGAAGTGTCTGCTGATCTACCCAAATCCTGAGTCAGCGTTGGACGAGGAGGCGGGCAGACTTTTGCTCGAAAACTACGACGAGTACTTCCAGCGGGCTAAATTGTGGACAGATATCCACGCCAAGAATAAACCCGCCGCGCTGTTTGAACCGGACGAACCGTCGTGAGTCGCCATGGTCCTTGACTCTCCATGTTGCTCATTACCCCGACGGTACTTGTGGCTGAACTCCCTTTTGGTATGATTGCTCTGCAGTGCGAATGTCAGTGAAACAGCAACCACGACAGACTCCAAGCTGATCGTCCAACCGTTCGCGAGCTCGAACCAAGTGAACAACAACCAAGCCACGCTGGCCGCCAAGACCGCGCTGAAGTCCAACGGGAGCCCGCCAAGCGACGACGCGCAGCTGATGAAAGCCAACGCGATCCTCAACAGCCACCCGCCGCACGCCAGCGCCCTCCTGTCTAGTCTCACCTCCCTTCCGATCGAGGGCGAGAACCGGATCCCTTCCGCGCTCAACCAGCCCTGTAACCCCAAACAGCCGTATCCTAACCCGGCCGCCAACCTTAAAGATAAAGACCGACGAGGCAGGAAACGCTTATAACCTCTCTCCTCTCTAGTCCTTATCATGTATTTTTTTTTTCTATTCGGCCCTCCACATTTTTTCTTTCCTCGATCGATCTTGCCCATCCTCTATCTAAGAAAAAAAAAGACATAGACTTTCTCCCAGCGCCACAGCGCTCTCACCCCAACCCCATCTCTTTTTTTTCACGCTTCCTCTCCTTTCCGTGATCCACTGACACACAAGAAGACACTTCTAATCTATGGTGGATATTCTTTGATAGAATTTCTTGACAAGTGGTTTTTTTTACATTGTCTTGTGAGTTAGATAGTTATTCTTGAAAGCGATTAATGTGATCCAATCCATCAAAAAAGAAACTCACTAGGATCTTGCTGCTGTGTAAAGGCTTGCGCTTTCTTATAGTCATATTGTCTCTGGGCTTGCATGTTCTGTCAGTGTTGGGTAGGAAACCTGGCGCCCAAAAGAAGATTTGTGGATACCTCTATCTGATATAGAAAATGTCTGTGCTATATCAATGACTTTGCTTGGAAATTGACTGCCTGTTACCCTCTTCCTTTGAGGCAGGACTGAATAGATTGTGTATAAGTGCATACTTCGTTTCAAATGTGACAGGCTTCAGATTGGATGAGCATCATTCCATTGCTATGTATATTTCTGCTCTTGAAATTCCATCCCCAACCATCCCACCAAACATTTTACACTCTTGCCTTTAATCCATTGCTATATAATACTTTTTTGGCCTCCTGTACCTGGCCTATTGAAGTGAGTCTGGAACAGGCAATCACAGACTTCAGCTACATTCTCTTAGCCATCCTGAGTGTACATAATCCTTTGGAATATATATCTCATCAAAGCTAATCCTTTCTTATGTCCTTGTTCCATCATAATCACCGCAGCTGCCACAATTTCAACAAGTGTTCTACCTGATTCATAATTAATATTTAGCAACTTTTATGGGCAATACCAAAAGCACATCAGTTTCATTGTGGATTAAGCCTTCTGACCTTTTCTCTTTTTTTGGGGGCAGAGGAATTTCTTTTCCAAGGCAAGACCAAGGTTGAACTCTTCTGAAGTGATCTTACTGGCAGATTGCCAGTAAATTTTAATGCAAGATCTGTATCTGCAATCACTTCTTCAGAAATTCAACCCAACAATTTTTTTGATTGATCTTAATTCAAGCTCAAGTTTTTCAACCCAAGTATTACATTAAGCAGGGTCAGAATTGCAAACCTTGATGATGAACCAAACTATTCTGTGGGATTGAATCATGTACTATTTTTCATGATTCCATGAATCTCAATGATACAATCCTGAAGTAGCAAAATGGAAAAGTGGGTGTATCACTTATAGCAAATCCATCAAGATAAGCTAGTTATAAACTCATGGGTTTGAATATGTGGCCGTTTTCACTCTGCACCATTCTGATTTTTTTCTTAACATTTTCCTATCTATCCCAGTATTTCTTGGAAACCCTGATCAATGACAGGTTATATGGTGGAACTCAACACAGAGTTAGCAAAAAACAAAGTTCTTTGTCTTGATTTGCTCGGAAAAGATCTACATTTCGCTGTGCCAAAACGGAGCGCCCTAACACATAACCCAAGTTCGAACGAGTACAAGCCGAAACAATGTCTCTTAAACTGGCAACAACAAAACAGCCAAAATATAGAGTCCACTAATAACAACAGCAAATGACAACCCGGTCAGCAGTTTTGGGGTTTTGTTAAAAGAAAAAAAAACTACTTCAATCAGAAAGTGCCTCTAACTATGTAATTTCCATAGGGGAGAGAACGAAGACACAAAAATATGATACAAAAAGTCCGCGCAAATCATTCATCTTCATTTGCAGCTATATAGGCCTGATAACGAAGCGCCAAGAGGAATCAGCTATCCAAAAAAAAAATTCAAAATCAAATTGAGACGATGAATTCTTAAGCAGAGGTACGAACATCTTGATCCGCTCGGAAGCCCAAATAAGCAATACAAACTGCCACCCAAAAAGCGCAATGTAGTTCGCGTTGGTTGGTGTCGTCGATGCCTTCGACCAGCTGATACTCTAGGGAGCTTTTCAGCCGGATCTTCAGGATACCGCTGTTATGAATTCCAAAGAGTGAGGTTTGGTCTTCGTAATCAAATAGAGTCAAGGGATCATCACTGGATGCTTGAGTGTTGTTGCAGGGCAGATGAGTCGACGTAGGAGATGAGGATTTAGCAACACATTGGAACCGTTGGTTGTTATTGGCAAATAAGTTGGTGAACGCCTTGAGAAACGTTTGATCTTTCAGGTCTTCTTCCATGGGCTGCAAACAGATCAAAGCTTCTTTCAAAGAACTTGGCGGGTGGTGATCGATAGCAGTTTCCAAGCGGTTGGGTGATTTGGGCAAGCTGGAGATCGATAATTTGCGCCTTTTCATCGAAGAATCAGTACTATCTTTCCTCATGTGTCCATTCACAACGGGTTTCTCGCATGGTGATGATTTCAAGCGGAAGGTGAATTCGACCCTCTTGTTCTTCCCTTTCGTCACATTTTTGGGCTGGAGTGCTAGGAAGTTTTGCGGATTCAAATCCAACGGCGACCGTAAGACCAGATACCATCCTCGGATTGGTCTGAAATTTTCAATAAGAGTTTGATGCAAAGGAGAAGTCATTCAAGTCGGTTTTCTGCACACACGCAAGATAGGAAACGTGGGTATGTACCTGCGGATGGTCCAAAGGGTTTCACCCGAGGAATCCTTTCAAGGTTCAAAAGCGACCCGAGTTTAACCCTTTATGCTTCATGTTTCATCTTTCGCTTATTCATCATGCAGGTGTTCGCTTACTTGTATTCCTTCCACGATTTCATCGTGGGTTAATTCTTTGAACTGGTTTAATGGTCATTCAACGTCGTAGTGAAGTGAGCGGGAAGCGGTTGAGAGACGAGATCTGAGGGCAAGGAGAGAGATGGGGGTAAAAAGGAAATGACTCAAGAAACCGATTTGAAGATCAGATGGCCGTCCAGATCTTTCACTTCCCAGCAGAATTTGCCAATCTCGGATTCGAATCTACAGGAACCCCATCCCGAACCGTTGAGCGCTTTGTTTCTTTGCATTCATTCTCTGTTTGGGAATCATACTCATGACTGACGTTGTGATGGTGTAGCACACGGAGGGACAGTGGTGGTCTGTGTGGGCCGTTGCAGCGGGAGAGGTTGCGCTGCTGGTGCTGGCCATCGGTGTCGTTGGAAATGAGTTTCGGCTGGATTACCTTTGCCCTTTCCGGGGAAAGCCTCCTCTCTGACTTGACCATCGCTCTAACCACATATGTATGTACTACACATCGCGCCCATCTGCGCATGTAACCCCATACATGTATGCAGGCGGAGTGACATTGGCTATGTAGCATTGGCTGCGCGCGGCGCGGACTTACATATCCATGAGTCCCATGGGCATGACCTCAACACGAAGGGTCTGTTTGTCAGGCCCAAAATGCCATATGAATGAAGCTTCCGATTCTGTCTCTCCTTCCTCTTGAATGCAATGCAAAGAGATATATGTATGAGAGTTGGCTCATCTGCATCACATGCCCCTGAATCCTGATCAAACTCATCAGCATCCAGCACCTTCACCTCGCCTTCAATTCAATCCACACACCCCTTCCCCTCCATACCATGGCTGTCAGAGCCATCCGTACTATGGGTTCCGTGAATTTTTTTTTCCAGCTGCGCATGGCTGGGCAGCAGTATGCAAGTGAATCTCACAGCTTATAAAGTCAACCCCTGGACAGAAGGGGTTGGTCCTGCATTTTTTCCTCTTTTTGTTGTCATCACTCAGCGCACAACAAACAGATTACTTGGTCTCAGCTCGTTCATTCCCTTCGAAGCATATTTGTCTTTATATACGATCAGGCGTACTAAACAGATTTTGGGGTGAGCTATGTAGATGGAAAAATTTCTCCAATTTTTTGTTCGCCACGGAACTCAGGATTGACCGCATGGGAATGACCAATTTCTTACGACCAAGTGATGAAAGCATGCATGGCATCGTCATCTGGAAGTCAGACTAGGCACCCTCAAAAACTACAAAGACACATGGCAATGATACCTTCCCTGTGGCCAGGGTAACATGAGGTTGTCCCGCTACCGGATTCCATGTGTTTGTTTTGGTTGCATGCGCGCTTGTTATTTGATTGTGCGTAACTCGGAATAGCGTTTAGGCACTTGAGCTCTTTTAACGCGCCATCCGTCATCCATAAGGGTGACCGACTAAAGCTAATCGTGTGTGGTGCATGCCTTCCACAGAGTAGAGTAATCATGCAGCACTCTGAGTCGGGGGTGTCTGCGTTGAGAGTATGACTCTATGAGGCTTGATAGACGAATGATCTTCATGAGGGGTGCCTCGCGTTGTCGTATCGATACATCCGATGGCATGGCCACCGAGACTCGAGGTCATGAGTGCATGTATATTGGCATTGGCAACAGAAGATAATTGTACAAGTCGAGAAATCCGCCCGCCCTCGGTCATCAAGGTCCCCCGCTGGCCATAGCCACCGTTTGAATGGTGGGGAACGAAGGGCGGCGAAGAGGGACAACGAGCCCAGAGTACAACGCCCCTCCACAAGGATACGCGCTGTAATAGATACCGAGAAACCCTGACCAGGCAAAGCCAACTTACCAAGGCCAGGGGAAGGAGACTTCATCATCATCCCCCCTTCGCCATACCATCATGATAATACATCTTGACAAGTGGGGCGACTCAACAGAATAATCCAAGAAACCCTCCCTCGGCCAATCCTAGTTCAACCCCCACTTGATCATGAGCAATTGAGCCATAACCTCCCACATACACCCCCCATCAGTCTGCTCAGTACCTCTGCTACCTAGTCAGGAAGTGGGCCTATCTTTGTATTCTTCTTGATGCACAATCAGCCTATCCATTACATCCGGCGTTTGGAATATATCTACTTCCCTGCTTCAAAGCAACACCTCCGGAAGCTGATCCACACCATCGCTAATGAGTATCAAGCATCTCATGCCCGTCAGTAACACATCAGTCATCAGTTCTACATCAGTAATCACAGAGGAACCTGGGGTTTATCAACAGGCAAAACAGCCAGAGCCACTCAGGTTCCAAACTGGCCACTCTCGTCGCACAACAACCTCAACTGCCGCTGGGTTGGAGGACTCCCCGTCTGGTAGACTTTCCATTTCTCTACGCTCCCGCCACGAAAGAATCAGGCGGGCAAAGATTGAGGACGCAAAACAGCCCGACCCTGCTACCACGGACGACTCCTCCAAACCATCGGCGACCCAATCATCATCTCCTGTACCTGCGGGTAACAGGGCTCAGACTGTCAAACAAGTGGTAGCCACCACCAACCCTACCACGCCGACAAAACCAGTTACTCTTGCCGATGATGCGGCCAACCCAAACGCAAGACCCACCACCGCTACTCAGACTAACTCTACAGTAAATTCCTCCCCGAAGACACCCGCTGTCGTCGCTATCGACACAAACACTGCACCCATCACAAATGTTTCACCAACTAACTCGCGCGCCTCCGTTAACCCAAATCCTACTGCTGCCAAGTCCGCGGCTCCTTTGGGGGTACCCTTGACCGTCACGCCAGAAACTAGCCGTGGAGGGACTACCAAAGATAAGTCGACCCTTCCAGGGACTGCGGCAGTAGGCAAACCTTCAATTCAGAGTGAGTGGTGAACTACACAAACCGCATCGGCATCATTCCACTTTTAACCAAAGCTCGCTTTTTTCCTGATTCAAACAGCCGTTACTTCGCCGCCTACCGCCCCAGCTGCGACCATCACCCCAAACATCCACACGGAGAGTCCAAAGGTAGAAAAGGTGCCAGATAGTCCCCTGAAAGGCAACACTGGCCAGCTTACCTCAATTGCCGTTGGAGTCGCGTGTGCGGCGTCCCTCGTGATCTTCGCGATCCTGGTGGTAATTTGCAAGATCAGAGTGAGCAGGAAGAGGGCGCGCCAACAGGAGAGATACGGAGATGATTTCTTCGGCTCTCATGAACGTCCAAGTTTCTCGGACAGTGATGGAAGTCGCAAGTCCCTCTTTGTCGTCCCGCGTCCATTCGGCAAATTCTCCGAGTCCGCCCAAGAGAAACCTCTAGGCAATACGCACCTTACGGGTATCGGCACCCATGGCTTACCCCCAACTCAATCATTAGACGATTCGTCCAGAAAATATCCACCCGCTCCTTTGAACATGCAATCTTCTAGTTATACCAATATCCCCCCTCGACCCCCACGCTCCCCCTTACGACCCCAAGCTACCCACAAGCCAGAAGCCTATCACAACCCTCATGGGTACAGCGCAACAAATAGCTACACTCCAGATACTCAGTCCATCTACTCGACAAACACCGCCAAAGGAAAGGCCGCGGCTCCGGAATTATATGGCCATCCCTCCCATGAATACAACTATGCTATGGAATATCTCGACCATCACTATCCGGATTCAAATGTGGATTCGACTTATCAATCCAATCATCATCAGGGTGAGATGATTGGAATGGGTTTCATGCCAGTTGAGGATCGGCCCTACGACTCCCGATACACCGTCGACCGTAACGGAATTTTGAATAACTATACACCCTCCATCTCGACAGCCGCACGGGAGAGCGACTACTATTACAAGAAACGTGTCCCTTGAATTTTTCAAATCTTTCACCAGCATCCCTCTTTTTATACTTCTTACTTATACACCCCTCAAACCCGCTTAGTTCTCAACGTGAAGCGAGAGAATTGATGAGATATTGACGTCTAAACAAGGATCATCTCCGACCCATAACAAAGGTTTCAAATAAGCCGGCGATGAGAACTTTCCTTATCAGATCCTTTAAGACAAAATTTCGAAAAACGCCGCGGCAGACGACCATGATTTACAAACTACTACTAGCAATCTGTGCCTGTTAGGCGCTTAGATAGTCACACCTACACTTCTACTTTTTATCTTTTTTTTTCGTTTCGCGTTGATTCTTTAGCATTTAGTGAAAAGAAGAAGGTAGAGAGGTTGAGTGGAATGGGCAGGCCTTGAGCAGACCAATAAAAGTTGTTATTTTCGTATTTGTGCAGTTTCTTTAGCATTTCCAAACACACACACATATATATATATGCTTAAAAGTATGTTGAATGAGGTTATTGTAAAGCTCGACGCCGGCATACCATCATTGTTATCTTTTCACCTCAGCAATCAATGTCGCTTGGGTTTTTTTTTCTGTACCGACTTTCTTCCAGGTATTTTTTTCTTTTTCTTTTTTGATAATTGAAAAGTTTAGTAATGTGTATTTAAAGAAAATTGTACATGATGATAAGAAAGTGGCATTTCAAGTTGATTTTAAAGCGCACCCCACATGAAATCATGAAACTTACACAAGTTTCAAGTTCTTGATTGCCATACATATTCTGCATTTTTTTTTCCACTCTGGTTATAGGTTGCATTGTGAAGATTCATACAAGGTTTAGGCTAGCTGAATGATAGGATTTTCGTATCTTCCAGCCAAAATAAAGTCATGATGTGTGAACTGACCATGTACTAGATTGTTACCACAACAAAATAATTTTTGAAATGCACTGGTGTAAGTGTATGGCAAAGTGAGAACTCCCCTGACATTTTTTTTGAATGAAGGAAAATATCAAGTCTTGGAAAATTGAAGATTTTGTAATAGGGAGGGTACACTGGAGTTCCAAAAGGTCATTGACAGATGTCCCATCCCAACAGTCCATTCTGTGTGGAAAGAATTCTTGAGAATCAAATCTTATGAGGCTAACGTCACAGAGGCACTAGTACTTCAATGGTGTAAGGGACTTTAACCTTCAAAAAGGAAGCCGGAAAGCATTTTAATTTTTCTTCTCATGAAAAGTGTTGAAGCAGTGGCCTTTGTGAACTCAGTAGGAGGGAAGAAGGAGGGCAGTGAGGATTTTTTGGAGCTCACTGGAATGGCTCTCTGTTGCGGAAAAGGAAGGAATAGAACCAATGTTTTATTTTCTATGCAGTCTGTTAAGTTTAAATAGACCACATACAACTGTGAACTTGTGGTTATGATAATGAATAAAAAGAATAATGAATGGAGATTTCACGTCTAATAAATAATGAAAGGAATTCTAATTGAAGAGACTAATCTATGTATACCAGAATGGCTTAGATGACTACTAATTAAGGCTCTGTGGCTACAATAACTGTGACATGTAAGTACTATCATGATAACTAAGATCTGCCCCAATATGATTCCAAGCACTAATAAAGAGTGATAGAGAAATAAAGAATTGAGGAATGTTTTTGGGATGAGTAGAGAAGTGAACAGAATTTCAACAAAAAGCTTGAGATACAATAGTGGTTGGTTGTTGCCCAAAGTTTTTGGCTCAAGTACACCATTTCACTGGAAACAAGTTGTCAATAGGAAACATCAAAACTATGCTGGTGTGTTGGTTGCCAGCAAGCAACACCCTAAATTACAAAGTTGTCTTTTTACCTAATTAGAATGTTGCTTGCTGTCAAGAGAAACATCCTTTTCATGGTGTGGAGGAAGACTTTTTCCAATGTGTTGGGGAAACAGAAAATCAACTTTCACTTTGTTATATGATACAAAGATTAACACCTCTGGACACCAAAGCCTAGCTAGATTCTTTCACATGGCAGATCTGTGTATACATATATATTTGGTAGGTACCTACGTACCCAAAATCAACGCAACACGAATTTTTCCTTGTGGCCAGCACTTTACAATCAAACTCCAACCTTGCAAGAACTTAGAAGCAACTATATATCCTCATGTGAGATACTCGTAGGAATGGTTTGCAACATTTTCCTTGACAAGAGATGAACACGTGTAAAATGTAATAATTATCAAATAGATAGTGTGCAAGAGCGAGATTTCTAAGAGAAGGAAGAAAATAAGGATTGACAACAGAATAACGGACGAAATAAATAAATCGATAAATCATCAAAATAGCGAATGATCACAGTGATTGCCAACACACAAGTTGATGATGAAGCCATACCCATCCAGCCAAAGAGCACAAAATTAGAAAACTAGAACCCTCACAAAAACAGATCAATGATATTACAAGAAATGTCGTATATATTTTTTCTGTTTGTATATCATAGAGCGAGAAGCTTGCAGGACAAGAAAACAGAAAAGAACAACAAAAACTCCAAGGAGTTCATGAAGGTAATGCGATCGGATCCAACCAATTTGGAACGTAAAAACAGACGACTAGTTAAAAATAACAAACAGAAAATCCTGCTCACTGAGAATGATTCGAGTGTCGGAGAAGGGTATAATTAAAGGCAAAACGGATTCCGCTCCCACCTGGTGTGTCGGGAGGGTTTTGAAGAGAGGGTAGTATTTAGGAGACGGCAGGATGGAACAAGTAGATTTGAGGGGACCTTTGTTGTATGTATAATTCAATATTTTAGTTGCCGCCCATCGAAGGACGGCCACTGGATTCATTGTTGTATGCAAGAGCATGATCCAATTCGAGGTATAGCTGTGTCTCACGGTCACCCAAGAGGGAGCTACCACGTTCGGGTTTATAGATGGGTTCCTGGTTACGCGGCTGAGCTTGCTGGAGCTGGGGGAAGCGAGAGGAGTGATCGGGCACGTTGAGGATTTCCTGGCTGGAGGGGAGCGGCTGCAGCTGGTGCGTCGAGGGGGCCACAAGCCCGGACTCGCTGCCCGCCGTGCGCCAGCTGGACTCCACGATCGACCCGCCCTCACTCGTCTCCGACAGCGTCGTCCGCTTCAGCCCAGTCAAACAGTCCTGCGGAAGAACTCCCGTCCGCGAATGGCCTTCCGATATCTCGTGCTTCTCGAAGTCCAGATTCTCCCCCAAACACCACCCGTCGTCAAATAGCATGTACACCACCACTCGATCTCCAATCTAACACAGAGACCCACACCATTAATCAAATGGGGAATCTAATGACCACGGTCAAGAAGAAAAAGAGAAAGAAAAAAAAAGTACTTACATCAATGGCTAGCTCGTCCGACATGGTCGGTACAAAGGTGCGAGCCACCACGCAGTTCATCCTACAAGGCACGCCGCCAGAGACGCAGCTGTCGGCGATGGTGATGGCGGGTTCGGAGCAGAAGGAAGGGTTGTTATTGACGACTATGGCGGAGGACACGGGGACTGTGGGAGAGGCTAGGGAGTTCAGAGAGGGCAAGGGGGGACAGAGGCGGGACTCTCTGCGGACGCCAAAGTTGTTGAGGTCATCTTCAAACCCATACGGCGATTGGGAGCGCTTCCAGATCCTGTGCTTCTCTGACACATTCTCCATCTGATGTGGAGGTCCGGGATGGTGATCGAAACCTCCGGCCCCGGGGATAATCAACTGACTATCCCCTGAGATCCTATGCACAGTAAACCTGCGGCCCCTCTGGATGACCCTATACGCTACCAATGCTGCGCCGATTAACACCAGCCCAATAGGCAAAATGATGGCAACTAGTGTGGGGATCTCTCCCGTGGATCTTTCTCCGTGATGGCTATTAGGGTGAGTAGTATTAGTTTGCGAAGATCCATACGAGTTTGAGTTCGGAACGGAGGATGTATTATTCACTGCGCCCGAAGCCGGCGGAACAGGCTGTGGGAGACGAGTGGGCACAGCCACCACGACCGAAGAAGAATTCACAATGCTGAAAGGGCCAGAAAAACGCGGCGCGCCGTTGGCGTTCGGTATACCTGTAGGTTGCTCTGCGTTGACAGACGTAACAGCTTTCCAAGAAAAAAAGGGAGGGGGGGGGGGGGGGATTCAATCAAAATGAGTCCAATTTGACAGGAATGATTGATAAAACCAAGTCGAGAGGATGGAAAAAAAGCCGGAACAGCCATGGAACAATGGGCTCACTAGGGGGGGTGTCATCAATGGGGAGGGGCTGGACGCGGATGGGGCGCTGCTGAATGACTGGACGCGTTGATACGGGGGGCGAAGGGGGAGCGCCCGATCCGCTGGAAGACGAAGAGGGCAGGGGCTGTGGTGCGCGATCGATCGAGGATGGCGGGCGTGCAGCCGGAGGGGGTGCCGGATTACCATTTGAAAAGTGACGTGCTTTGAGGACATGGGCAGTCAGCCAAAGCGGATACACTGAAGAGCCTAATTTCCCTTTCTCTTCTGCGAGATAGTTACTTACCGGGAGGCGCAGGCCCAGGCCCAGGCGCATGTGCAGATGGATCGTCCTCGTCTTCATCTTCAGTGGGTGGGGTGACAGGATCGTTAGATGAAGCAGGCGGATTGGCTCCTGCCAGTGGGGAAAACTGGATGGGAGATATGAGCTGTTTAAAATTAGGATGTAGCCAATTCAATCCTGCTCTGGTCTCGCCCAATGGTTTAGACTGTTCACCGTCATTTCCATCTCGAGTTTGGGAAACAGGGGATGATAAGCTGTTTTGACGGCGAAGAAGGAGAGGAGTCGCTCTTCGAGAGGCCCTCTTTCCGTGTTCCTCTAGCAAAGCGTCGGTAGATTGGTGGACGTCTTCCGCCCGTAACAGTTGCTGAAGTGGGCCGACTGACTGAGTGTTGTAAGAGGGAGTTTCTTGGCTGAGGCCGTTGTCGTTATGTTCGCCGGCGGATGACGATGATGAGAGGGTGTCTGATCGATTCTGCTCATCCGTTGGCAGGATCTTGGCATGGTATATTTTTTGGCTTAATGGTTCTTCCCGCTGGAGATGATGAGCTTTGTCAAGAAGATGATACATTTTGCGCAATAAAAGCAAGTGTCGCGCTGGAACTGGCTGCTGCTGGAGGGAAATGGCTTGTGGCGAGGAGATAAGACAAGGAATATAGATAAACCGATGAGACTCGATAGAACACTCCCGTTGTTGATGGAGACTACTAAGCTGCTCGTATGGAGGTAGATGCGAAATGAACTTTGCTAAGCTATAATGAGCAGTAGAGCCTTGTGTGAATGATAAGGGTGGGCCAGACAACAGCAGCTCGGCATCAGAGCTGCTGGAGCATATTACCCTTTAAAAAAAGGGTTATCTTTGAAGCAATGTTCTTTATGAAGGAGTGAAGGTATTATTAATGCTGTTACTGTCCTACTGGCTTGAAGAGTGAATGGGCAACCCAGGAGCTACGTACGTACAGGCGACAAGGAATTTGTGCCGCCTCAGTGCCTCACGCCTGGAGACTGAGAGTGTGGGTGTGTGTTTTGGGAGTGAGAATCTGCCGTTGCCAGAGCACACTTTCTCTGCGGCGACTCTCAGCAACTCTTGAGAGAGAACTTGTACATAATTTCCAACCGCGGTGATTGAACTGCAGTTTGCAATGTGTGAAGTTCCTGTGAGTCCTGCCAGCTGTCTGCCGAGTGGGAGTCTGTCTGACAGACGTCCTGACACGGGACAGGGCATACCCACATAATCAACAGCATGCATCCCTCCCTCGTTGACGTCACTCAAAACAATGTTTTAATGCCCATTATATTGTATTGTATGGTATGGTATGGTATGGTATTATTTTTAATGTGGGTGTCCTTGTACATAGTGTCCTGTGGTGCGGGGTGCCACCCCCGGCATGCGAGTCTATGCGAGTCTAATGCGAGTTGCGACTCCGCGAGTCCGCTCGTGGCGCTTGCCGGTGCACACCTGTAAAGAATCACTGGTTACGGCAGGGAGTGATTTAAACTCAGATCGGTATTTTCAGGAAGCGAAGCGTGTGGCAGGGGGATATGAACCTTGTATCCTAAAACAGGCGAGAAGTAAATTTTGGATTGTATAGAGAATGTTAACAAAATAAATCCCTTAGGGGGACAAAGTAACTACAACGAGAAGGTTTTTATAGTAACAAAGGAAACGCGTTGCGCTACAAGATCATGGTCGCGTTTTGACTGAATTTGAAAAAAAAGAAAACAATGTACTAAATCTAAACAAACGCGTGTAGAACAACTGTAAATTTAAGTTATTTGAAATTCTAAACATATAGCTTGAACACAACTAAGAACATAATCTGTGACTTAAAGTTTTTTTTTTTTTTTTCTTTCAATTAAATTTTTTGGACCTGTGTGGCCGGAGTTGACAAAATGGCCTCGGATGTACCGAGAGGGATCCGGATTGCCTGGTCGGGAGAAACCACCAACGTGTCAGTACCAAAGGTATCAAGATATTGCGCAAGATAAGGGTGTAGAGATGAATCAAATTTCCATCCAAGTTCCCAAGAATCGTCGGCTGTGGAACCACCGCGCCATCTGACAAGATATTCTAAGACTTTCTTGTTGGCAGGACCCGTAGCACGGAAACCCATGATCAGCTCGACCTCTTCCGCATCCCAGAACTTGTCCTCTAAGTTGGCAGGACCCCGCGGAGCTTTGGAACCAATGCGTTTTGGGAATGTCTTTGGATCAATGAACGGAAGAAGCAACGAGGTATGAAAGACTGGGTGTACCCTGGAGAGGCTTGTAGGCAGGATCAAGCGATACACATCCTTCCCCATGGCCAAGTCGACTTTGAAGGGGCCTAAGCGCTTGAAATCTAGTTTTCCCGATGGGCGTGCCGTGGAAATGTTCTTCCTAAGTAACCACACCCAATCTCCTGCCTGATATGTTGGCACTTCCCGGGTCCTGTTGTCGAAGTATTTCTTCTGAATCTCTTTTGCCTGATGTACATTATCCTTCAGGGTATCTTGGACTGAAATGATATTTTCAAGAAACTGATCCGCGGCCGGTACTTTTGATCCCTCGTTGAACATATTTGTTCTGGGGTGGAACGCGTATTGCGCGAAGAAGGGAGAGAAACCGGTGGAAGAGGAAATGGAAGAGTTAAAAACAAGCTCAGCTATTGGCAGGAGATGGAACCAATCATCTTGACGATCCGAGACAAAATGGCGGAGGAAAGTCTCGACTGTCTGATTCGTCCGTTCTGTCTGACCATCCGTTCTAGGATGCCATGCTGTCGAGGGAGCAGGGCGGACTCGCAGGAGTCGCTGAACCTCCTTCCAAAACTTGGAAACAAATATGGAACCACGATCAGAGACGATTTTGTCCGGTAATCCATGATGACGAATAAAACAATCAAAGAAAGCAAAAGCGAAATCCTCAGCCTTCCAAGATTCCTGCGCCGCGATGAGGTGGGCCCCTTTGGAAAAATGATCGACAATGACCAATATGGAGTCAAACCCCCCCGAAAGAGGAAGTTTGACTACAAAATCAATGCCAATCATGCTCCAAGGGCGGCCGGGGACCTCAAGTGACGTCATCAGGCCCGGGGTTCGTTGATTGGAATGCTTGGAGCGTTGACAAGAGAAGCATGACTTGGTGTAAGCAAGTACATCCTTCCTTATCTGCGGCCAGGTCATCGTCCGAGTAATCGCGTCCAGTGTCTTGAGAGAGCCAAGGTGTCCGGCGAGTGGGGAGTCGTGATACTCCTTCAGAACGCGGGGGCGAAGAATCTGGGGAACAAAGATCCGCCCCTGCATCCACCACAGACCATCTCGCTGTTCTAGGTGAGTGTCATCTGCTGGGTTTGGCGGTTCGTCGTCATAGGCCTTCATCAACAGTCCCTTTAGCTCCTTGGAGGGAGCACAGAAAAAGATGTCAACCTCCGGCTTCTCAATAGGGACCGTCGGCGGAGAGACCACTTCCCCGATGTCAATCCGTTCGTCCGCTATGTCCAGGGAGGAGTCGCGCAGGTGCCACCCAGAAGCCGAACTCTGGAACAGCCGCGACTGCTCTTCTGCATCCACGCCGTCTGGGAGGAAGTCCGGTCGCCAAGTGGGGGGGTCCGCCGGGTTGAGCTTTCCCGCTACATGTTTGATGACAAATTTGAAAGAAGTTAAGTAAGCCGCCCATCGGGCCTGATGATCAGACAAATGTTGATTAAGCATGAAATAACGTAGATTCGCGTGGTCCGAGAACACGACCACCTCGTCCTTCGTATCAATCAACCACGCTCGCCATTCGATGAAGGCTTCCACTATAGCGCCTAGTTCTTGATCGTGCACCTGCCAAGAAGATTGTCTTTCCGTCCACTTCCTGGATAAAAAGGACACCGGTTTCAGCCGACCCTTGTCATCGACCTGGGACAAAACCGCCGATAGCGCGTATTTAGAGCTGTCAACGTGCAATATCCTGGGTTTCTGAAAATCAAAGTGTTGGAGAAGTGGAGCCGTCGTGAAACTGTCTTTGAGGGTTTTGAAAGCATCTAGACACTTAGCTGAGCGCAATCCTAGTTCCACATCCACGCCAGACTTGGTCAACCCAGTGAGAGGTGCGGCGACCGTAGAGAATCGAGAAATGAACTTCCTGTAAAAATTCAGGTAGCCTAAAAAACGATTGAGTTCTTTCAGGTCTCGAGGATATGGCCAATCAGTGACAGTACTCAGCTTGTCCAGCTCCATCTTGATGCCTTCGGCGGAGATGGTGAAACCCAGGAAGGAGACCTTGTCCGCATAGAACAAGCATTTCTCGGGAGACGCGAAGAGGCGGTGATCTTGAAGGCATTGTAAGACCTGAGTGACGTGTCGCTGGTGTTCTTCTCTGGTCTTTGAAAAAACAAGAATGTCATCAATATAAACATAGCAGGAAACACTCAAAAACTCGCGCAAAACAAATTGAATGAAACGCTGGAAGCACGCCGGCGCATTTGCCAAACCAAACGGCATCACCAGGTACTCATATAAACCCCAGGGCGTACGAAACGCTGTTTTCCACTCATGTCCTTTGGCTACCCTCATGAGATTGAAGGCAGCTTTCAGATCAATCTTTGTGAAATATTTGCAGCCCTGGAGTTGGTTGAGTAGCTGGCCTAGAATCGGAATCGGGTAACTGTCGCGGATTGTCATGGAATTCAAGCCACGATAATCCACACAGGGTCTCGGTTTCTTGCCCGGCACTCTCACAAAGAAGATGGGGGCAGCGGCACTGGAAGAGGAGAGGCGAATAAAGCCCTTTTGCAAATTATCATCAATATATTTCTTCAACTGCTGTTGCTCGTCTAAAGACAAATTGTACAGTCCACCAAACGGAGGGACGGCCCCATCCTTAAGATTAATGGAGATATCCATGTCTCTATGCGGAGGGAGCACACAATTTGCCTGCGGAGAGAATACATCAGCAAAACGTTCAAATTCTGGGGGAAGAGCAAGAGGGGGAGGGGGAGGAGGATTGGAAACCGGTACGGTACCTTCGGGCTCTCCTCCAATCGCTGATGATTCGATGACATAAAGAGGAGTGGACCCGAGTGAGAAATGGTGGCCGCCCTTAACACTCCCTGAGGCTACCCAACCTTGTCGGTCTAGCCACGGGAGTCCAAAGATGGCGTCCACCGAACCTAGTCGTGTGACGCCGAAGGAGCTGGGGACCGGAACCGGAGTCGAGTCGATTGAGGAGAGTTGGAGCATACCCACCCAGTCCTGAGTGACAAGGCCGCCCACACCTTCACGACCATCAAAGCCTACACACCGGATCGGGGACTTCCACTGCCGAGTGCGCAAGTCATGTTTTCGGATGAAACCCTCGTTCACAAAATTCGCCATCGAACCGGTGTCAACAAGGATCGTGGCCGGAATCAAGATACCCCCTGGAGCCTTAAACGATGCCGGGACCAAAATTCGCCCGCCGGCCGAGCAGTCTAATCTAACCTGGACGGTGGATACTGGGACCTTGGCTGCTTCGGCCTCTTCATAGTCCTCGTAAACCTCGTCCAGACCGTGATGAAGATCTTCCGACTCGAACGGGGTGGCGTTTGGATCCGGAGAGGGTTCACGGTAGTGATCACGATACGATAAGGTGGCTGTGTCCGCGGTCTGAACTACCGAGACAGGGGTCGCTGACTTGGCTTTGCTTTTGTCAATGAACGCCTTTCGTTGGTCTAAAGAAATCGGGGGGTTGAGGCAGTTGAGGCTTCCCGTATGTGTGCCGGGGACGATGGGTTGGAGACAGCGAAAGCAGAGACGACGGGTCCGGCAGATGGCCCTGGAAGCGTCCAAGATAGACGCTTGGCGGGAGCCAGGTTGAAAGCCGAGCGTGTCGATCTCCATGGCGTCCGGGTCGCGTTGGGGAGGCGGAGGGGCGGGGAAATGGTTGGGGAGACCTGGGGGTCGGTTGGTGGAGAGGGGAGTATGAGCGTGATGTTGAACAGGTTCTGGAGGAAGAAGGGCCAGGAGATCGAGCTGTGCGGCAGCCTCGGTTGCCAGTTCCATTCGTTCGCGGAGGGTATTTGCATCTCGCCACTGTTTACTCATCGCCTTTCGGATGATACGAGGGTTTAAACCAGAAACATATTTTTCAATCTGATTTTCTGGGACATCCTCAACGAGGTAAACAAGGGAGGAGAACTGGGCATTATACTCTCCGATCGTCAAGTTCCGTTGTTTGCAGGCCGCCAACGCCCTCTTGGCGTTTTCCTTTGAAAACTTGTCGCCGAAAATCGTGATCAGGCCACCGAGAAGGGCTTCCACCGATTGGAGCTGAGGGAGGCGAAAGGGAATACCATCGAGGTCCGCATACTGGTCGTGAACACCCTGCTGACGGGCATTATCCAGAACAAGCGAGTTATACCAATTCTCCGTGGGTGCAGGGTGGCGTTTGTTCTCCGATGGACGAAACCCAAAATGGCGAGAGACCCAGACCACTCTTCTCGACTCGTTCTGAAAAAGCGAGTCCCGGGGTCGGAGGAAGTCCCGAATGGACCTCAAAAAGGATGTGAGCTGAACTGCATCACCCGCAAACCAAAGATCCGGGATTTTGAGAGGTTCGATTCGCTTCAGGTGATCGAATTCTTGTCCTGTGAACTGATGGAAAGACGCGTCCATTTGAGGCTGAGAAAACCTCGATTGATTGCCCGGGTTACTGGTCTGCTGGGGGTCAGGGGGCATATGGTGAGTGCTTGATCCCTGTTGTCTATTGGGTGCATTGGGATCAGGGGGGGGAGGATTGAAAATGGGAGAGGAGTTCAGGAGGTCGATGAGAGTGCTTAGCCTGGCATCGAAGTTAAGCATGTCTCTGGACAACTTGGCCACCTTCTCGTCTGTGGAGCCTGGCGCGGACGAGGGCGGATCCGGAGGTTGAGCCGACTGAGCATCGAGGAATTCCGACATCTGGCGCTTGAGACTTGGGGGGCGTTTGGCCGTAGGAGCGCGACGGATGGGGAGGGGGGGGACCAGAGATTTAGGACGTGTGTATGATGGAGTGGGGAGAATGGGGGAGCGGTTGAGAGAGACGCGTTGGAGTAGACTCCAGTGGGAAGCACGTGGGGGTGAGGAGTTTGAGGGGGAAAGGGGGGATGTCGGGGCGTCTATGGGACAGAAGACAGAGTTTGGAGGATCCTGATTGTCCGACAGTTTGACGATTAAAAACGCAGGTCTAAACAAGGGATAAACAAGACTTGTAGTAGTTAAATGAAATTTTAGGGATTTATAATGTAAAGAATCACTGGTTACGGCAGGGAGTGATTTAAACTCAGATCGGTATTTTCAGGAAGCGAAGCGTGTGGCAGGGGGATATGAACCTTGTATCCTAAAACAGGCGAGAAGTAAATTTCGGATTGTATAGAGAATGTTAACAAAATAAATCCCTTAGGGGGACAAAGTAACTACAACGAGAAGGTTTTTATAGTAACAAAGGAAACGCGTCGCGCTACAAGATCATGGTCGCGTTTTGACTGAATTTGAAAAAAAAGAAAACAATGTACTAAATCTAAACAAACGCGTGTAGAACAACTGTAAATTTAAGTTATTTGAAATTCTAAACATATAGCTTGAACACAACTAAGAACATAATCTGTGACTTAAAGTTTTTTTTTTTTTTTTTTCTTTCAATTAAATTTTTTGGACCTGTGTGGCCGGAGTTGACAACACCGATGTCGGCGGCTGAGGCTCCGGCCGAGAAAATTGGCAGTACATTACGGAAAGAACCATGGCCGATTAAAATAAAGAAACATTTAAATATATAAATAAAGTAGCCCACGAACGACATGGAGATGGAGATGGAGATGGAGATGGAGATGGAGATGGCATGGATCAGCACTATGAAGAAGAGACATCGACTGGTCAGCAGCAACACCAGCAACCCACTGCCATCCTCCGACCCCACCCACTCAGCAGCCACGTCACTCCCCCCGCCAGCCAAAATCCTCATCGCACCCTTGGTCCCACCACTCGGCTTCGCAATGGTTGCGCCTGGCGTCTATCGGTGCGTAAGAAAATCAACCCTGGGACTTAAATTCCAATTCCACCACTCATCCTTGCAACACTATGTATCCAGTTCAGGCCATCCGAATCATTGTAACTTCGCCTTCCTCGATGGACTCCAACTCAAATCAATCATGCAAGTCAACACACACCCTCTCCTACATCGCTTAATGGAAACGATCCTCATCATACTTACTCTGCTTCTTCTCCCGCTGGCCCTCCTACAGGTACATCTGTGCTGATTCATACCGCCCTCATACGTTGAATTGGGCACAGGACAGGGGACTGAAAATTTTCCATCATCGGTAAATTAACCTTGACATATCACAGAAACTTCTGAGCACGAATTTGAATAACGCAGTACACGTACGCATGCTTAGGATCGACTCGTACAAGCAACCGCACAACCCGACTAGCGACCCAACGGAACAAAGAATGTATGCCAACGCAATCGAGCAGATCCTAGACCGACGCAACTTACCCATCCTCATCCATTGCAACAAAGGGAAACACCGGGTCGGAACACTCAGCGCTCTACTGCGCATCATACAGGGCTGGGATACCCTGGCGGTCAGGGCTGAGTGGGATAAATTCCTTGGCGAAGGAGCACCCCCCGGAAAAAATATGATATGGAGTCCAGGCTTGGTTTTCATTAATAGTAATAGCAATCAACATCATCATCATCATCACCACCACCACCACCACCACCACCACCACCACCACTCTAGCCAATCCTTCCATACTCCTCGAGGATCGGAGCAGCTCTCGCTCGATACACTCAGCCAAACTCCTAATTCCCTCCCTACCCCGTACACCGAATCACGGACCACGCCCACTCAAAACCACAAAATCAAAAACAAGATCGCAGACGGCCTCGCTCGTGTGAGCGAGTGGGAGGTCAGTTTTGTTTCCCTCTTTTCCAGTCCAATCTGCACCGTTCTTTTCAACTAATTTCAAAAAACACCTGATGTTCCGATATCTAACACAACCCTCTCGTGTTTAGTATGTCGAACATTTCCCCATCCATCTCATCCGTGTGGATCCCGTCTGGATTCCTACATGGCTACCCATCGAATCCATTCAACAATAACTCCCCACAAAACTTCCATCATCAAGTTTCTCTCATCACTCACAATTTCTTATGTCTCTCACCTTCCTGTCTCACTTAATCAGCCGTTTTAGAATTTCTCCGTCCTGGAATACTCATCTGGTTTATCTGCCCTCTACAATGGAATCGGCATTAGTTGTCCATCTCCCATTCATGTATCATCCGTTATGTCTTTACATGTATTGTATTTCTCAAAAAGCTTGGACACTTTTCTGGAAAATGTTTTTTGCTCCAGCTTTTACTAGTCAAAGTTATGGGGTATTGGGTAACCTAGTGGACTGCCAGGCCAAGATTTCAATGTTTGTAATCATTTTCCAGTCCTCAAAGTATGAAACTGGGCTTTGAGAGGAAAAAAACAAGTCCATGGATGTCCAACATATTTGAGAAACACAATATGTATAATCCCATTTTCTTTGTTCCTCCTTTTTTTACATCTATCCTGTTGAAGTTAGATATGTATATTAAGATGTGTGCATGCGTGCACCATCATTCCTTTTGAAAACATAACCGTGTATCAAATTGTACTTTATTTTTATATCTTTCAAGAGATCAGTTGGAGAGGAAGAAAGTACATCATGAGTTCAAAATAGAAAACTAAGAAAAAGACACGAGAATGAGAAAAAAAAAAAAACCAATGAAGCAATAAAAAGGAAAAAAGTCAAACAAAAACAGCTGGGAAACAGAGGGTAGAAATCAAACAAAAATGACCAGGACGGCGAGCAAGAAAAGTAAGACAGCAAAGAGGTTATTCGAAGAAGAGACAGCGGGTTATATGCGGGGGTCGGCTCAACGGACGCCCCACCATAGCAATTGGGTTATCAGGGAAAAAGAGACAGAGGTACAAAGGAAGGGTTAACTGGAGATGCGAAATCAACGGATAGCGCGGAGGAAATTGTGTATTCAGAATTGCCTTTTCTCTCCCTCTCTCCCCTTCATTTGAAAAAAAAAAAAACACGCGATTACTAAGGTAAATATTCATAAACAGCGTAGTAATCGGTACTTGTCACATCGTACCGACAGGAAGCAACTTGGGGAAGTCACTGATCTTCATGATGTCAACCTGTGATAAGAAACATTGACAAGGAACATGAGGCGTGATTATTTCAGAGGAAGAGGGGAGTAATTGGGATTATTTTTCAGAAAGAACAGCGGTAGCTTACGCCTTTGTATGAGGGTTGGTGTGCATACGGATGATCGTCGGGAACAATGACGATGAATCGTCTGAAGTCGGTGAGCAGCAGATCTCGAAGCTCACGGAAAGTTTTAGTGATAGCGAGGAATTCATGGGAGGAGTGGTTGTCGGGGGCCCACAGCCAGGAGATGATATTCCGGTCCTGCGCGATCCACTGGGCCAGGGAGTCGAACTCCTCCGGACTCGCCTCGTCGAACGTCTCGCCCAAGAAGTCGACCAGGAACTCCAGGTCCGTCTTGCGCCCATCGTCCGCCGTGTGCAGCTGCTTTGCCAAGGACGGGTGCAAGCAGACCTCCACGAACGGGTGCGACCGGCTGAGCTCCTTCAGCTTTTTGAACAGCGCTCTTCCTTCCCCCCCTTTCGTATTTTTGAACAGACTGTCAAACGTCGGCACAATTATCGCCCCTGAACAACAAACGCCCTTGTCAACGAGGTGGGTGATGACTCTGCGATGGATATTGTGGTTATCTTATTTGCTTACCAGCTGGAAGAATCATTTCAACTCGGGGACTAGCTCTAGCAGCCGATGGAAGCGATGAGTCGGACTCTTCTGCAGATCCAAAAGCTACAGTTTTTATCCGAAATTAAAAATGGGCGGTAAGTAGGTGAATGTGTTATAAGGAGGGGAAATCGGAAGGGGGAGGGAAAAGACACTTGCCGAAAAACTGAACTCGATGTTTCATCTCAGCCGCGTCGCGTAAGGAAGGTTTTCCACGGACGAGGAAGTGGCTAAGACGCTCGCGATGGACAAATACTGCTTTGAGCTCGTCGCGCTGTTCGCGGTTGAGGGTATCCCAAGCCTCAGGAAACTCTTGGGGGCGGGTGAGAATCTCGCCTCCGGCTGTAAGGATGCATAGCTTTAGGGCGATGATCTCGAGAGCGGGGGGCCAGCTGCTTTCCGACTCGAGCGAGTCGTGAAGTGAGACCAGCTTCTTCTTCTTCGTCAAGGAGGGCTTGCGACTCCCGGATGAAGGAGGGGGACGAGCAGTGTCGGTGGGAGGTTCGCAGATAATCACCTTCGAGTCCTTGAAGGCGCCCCATTCATCGGACCTCCATCCAAGCTTCTCCCTGCAGAGCTGTCCTAAATCCATGCGCTTCATGGGGCCAAGCTGCCCCAACAGCGCGTTATACAGAGTATTGTTCAGCTTTTGAATTTCGGCCGCTTTTGCCTCTTCATGTCGCTTCTGCTGCTTCTTCTGCTGAGCGAGTGAGAGCGGTCTGGTGGTTCTTTCTGATATTCCGCCGGGAAATTCAAGGTTTTAAGAGGAGACATATGCAGCGCCCAAGGCCGAATGAGCAAATGTATACCCAAAATTATTGATTCATTTCCTGCAGTGATAACGAGGGGGGGCATACCTGAATGAGTTGCCGGTGATTTTTGTAGGCTCGGCCTTGTTCTGTTAGCGCTCCGGCTAGACTCTGGGGAATGGCCGGAGGGGGAAACGGTGGGGCATCGAGCCCTTGTAGCTGGATGCGGGGCCGCGGACAGAGGAGAATGCATGCAATAAGTTCATCGTGGTGATTTCTATGAAACCGTAGAGTATGTTTTTGAGTGGTCGGGCGCAAAAGAGAGCACTTACTTGCTGCATTCCGAGACGGCTTACTCATAGAACACGCCAGTCTCCCGTCGGATCTTTTTCGCTCTGGAGACAGACCAACAAATTGTTAGCCAAACACAGAAAGTCATGTAGATAAAAAGTATTGAGATCTGCGTACTTATACCACCTGGATTTGGAGCACACTCTGGAACAGATTGATGATAAGGTGTGCCGATCTCAACTTCAGTAGAAGAGGTGGATTGAGATTCATAATCGTCTTCAACTTGGCGCTTGGCCTTGCCAGGCTTAAGTTTTTTGAACGTGATTCCGGATAGCCGCATAGTGTTCAAGTCAAGTCAAAGAAGTGTGAGGAATCAACCGGCAGTGTCTTTCAAAGAGAAATATTTAAATATGTATACCAAGAAGTTTTTGATATGTGGACTTGAGCTCGGCGGCACCAGTGACCAAGAAAAAGATCAGTGGGTCCCGTCATGGACCGGACATTGCTGAGCTCATCTGTGGATCCAATAAATCTGTACAAATATGTACAAGAAACTTTACTTAGACAGTTCTGCGCCTCAGTGATGCTCATTGAAGATGCTCGTTCTTTGGGGTTCATGCGCGCACAGAGATGCATGCAGGCAAGGTATGTAGAAGGTCGATAATAGCGATATAAATATGTAGGCACACTTCCGGGTGGTTCAACCTTGAGTATCACTCAGCGTACACAAATAAACACAACCCACTACATAACATATCCAACAGGATCCCGGATGGACTCGGGGCTCATGTTGACTGAACTGGAATCAAAGAGTGCACCACTCCCTCAAACGCGTCGTTCGCGATGGAGAATGCATGAGATCAAGGGGTCCACGTACTGAGCGCTCATTTCCTTTGATCCAAAACGAACGCAATCCTCAGCTTTCTGTGCGGCTCTCCTGCAAGCAGCACAAAAGGGATGATCTGGGTGCTGTCAAGAAAGAGGACCATGGGCCACAAATATAGAAAGATCAGATGGAATTTCCGCACCACAGGCAATCGGGCCAACTTCAAATGCGAACGAGCGGATACACCATATATACACCCCGGACGAACTTTTGACAGGCCTTCTCCGGGATTGCACGGACAAGTGTCAAGCCCGGAGTTTTGACGGGATTTTTGGGGTGACATGCACCAGGTTGTGTTAACCCCGTGAAGAAACCCACCTCGTCAAAATACCCCAGAGAACAGTTGGGGGATTCATGTCATTGTGAATGAGACGGGCTGGTAATTTTCACATCACCGTGCAATTAACGTGTTGATCACGGCGCCGAGTTTGCGACGGGTTTTTCACGTGATTGTTTTTTTTTTTAACTTCACCTGGAAACCAGCTCAGTATGGTTTTTAACCTCTGAAATGCGTTTCTACCTTGATTTCTAAGAAACCAAAAAAAAAATTAAAAAAAAAAAAACTTAGAAAAAAAAGTTAAAAATTATTGTGAAAACAAAGGAGCAAAATTGGTACATAACCTTTGGGACCCCCTAGCCAATACAGCCACATGTAGCACAACAGTTACACTGCGGACATCTCGATGTCGCTGCGGGCCGCAGCGTCACCTTGACGATTCAAAGTGCAACATATTATGTAATCATTGTCACTTGCAGCGACAGTAGGCAACAGTGGCATCTGCATGACAAATACATATGTATCAAGCTCAAAATAACTGATATACATAGCATGTTCTCTTAAATAAGCTTAAATATGAAAGCCTTACCAATATATTTATTTATTTGTAAATATAAGCATTGGCTTCTCACCTGCATTTAATAAGCGTCTCATCCGGCCTGATCAGCCTGATCAGTGTTTGAACCAAGTCTTGGCATTCAAATACTTCTATCCACTGCAGATTGTAACTTCCAGCTGCCGTCACTCATCATAAAGACTCCCAGCCGCTGTTACTTGAATCACTCAAACACTCCTCCACAACCAACCAATCCCCTACTCTTCTACAATTTGTCTTCACATATACTCCATGGATCCGTGGGCTCCCCAGTCTTCTGCACCCTCATCCAACCTCACTGCCGAGCAGCAACAGGCAGTTGATGCAGCAGTGCAGGCTCAAACCAATCATTTTGAGTCTGTGCTTTCTTTGCTCACCAACAAAGTACATGCTTTGAAAGCCTCTGGCACCAGCTCTTCCCATCCAAATCATCCTCGATCTCAGGATCGACCATCAACCACTAAGGCCACCTCGGTTAAAAATAGATCCCGTTGAAACAACCCAACTAGCCACTCACCTACATCCGGCCAAAAGAAGAAACCCATCCCTGCAGTACCCAAAGCTCCATTGCTTTCAACCCCAAACAGACCAAGCCGTGCAGTTTCAGCTCCACCCCAAGCTGGAAATCTCAAGCCACGCAAATCCCACCAGAAAGCTCCGGAGGTGATCAAGTCATCTCCACGCCGTCACCCCCAGCAAATGCAAACTGGCGATGTTCCAAAGGAGTTTAATTCAACCAAGGTATGTTGGACTTTTTTCACTCATATCTATCTGAGCATTAAAATTAATTCCATCATGATTACAGAACACCCTTTTTGTGCACATCAAGATCCTGTGGGGCCTCTTAACACAAGATGCTGTACCACGCGCACCTGAGTTACAGAATCTTCAAGAGTTCTACAACCGGTTCTCAAACAGCGATGAAGTTGATCGAGCTGCTAAAGTGGCATCATCCCCCGCACTCATTTTGTCTAACGAAGTCCAACTGTTCCAAAACACTGTGGGAGGAAAAATCAAGTATGGAAGACAGGTCCTTCACCTTGGTTCCAACAATGTTTGCTATGCCCAAGGCCTCATGATACGTCTTGGTTTGCGCGTTTGGAGTCCCAATCTTGAGGAGGATTCCGCTTCGCTTTACAATGCTGCCCATCGTATTGCCGCCATCACCACGTTTCAAGATCTTGTTGCTGCAAGGGCTTATGATTACATGAATGTCTGTCCTAAGATGGCCACTGACACCACACTTATCATTCAAGCCTACAATCACTTCGTCCATTATCTCTGTCTTGTCAAGTACAACAAAGAAAAGAAACAGGCCGGGAAGCTTGCCGAAGAAGCAAGATCCAAGGGTGTGTCAAAGAGTCGCAAGAGGGTCAGCAGTTGTTTTCCTCTGGTCTAAGAAACTCATTGCCCTTTTGTCTAACTACTCTCTATGACTTTCTATGCTAGCTACGAGATGCACGAAAAAACTTTGCAATTCTCAACACATTTCCCAAACGCTATGTGAATATCATTTCCTCCATTGGCGCCCACAGTGACGATGAGTACGACGAGAAACACAAGATCTACAAGATTAAAAATTTGGGCTATTGCTCAAAAAACACCAGCAAGTTCATCCGTAGATTGGATATACTCATGCTGAAGGCCTCCGAACAAGATCCCTCGTCAAAAAGAAAAAGACGCATCCAAAAGTTGCCAAAAATACCTCTGATGTCTAGCTGCACGCTAGCCCCATCAAATTTACCCATTGACTTCTATGATCCGACTTGGTACCAAAGTTTGACCCCTGCTCAACAACAAAAGATCCCGGACACTCAGTCCGTCGCCTTTCTTCCAGATGCGGGCCAATCCTTGATGCCCAAAAACCAAAGGCATCCAGATGAAAAGCTGTCTGACTCGTCTTTCACACGCAAGTACTGGGACATACTCGTGGAGCCATACGGGCTCTTAGAAGAAGAATCCTCGGACGACTCAGAAAGTGAAGAGGAGACAGAAGGGCGGGGCAAGAGCAGATTGGCTAACAAATCTGAGGAGGAAGGTCACGACTTGAACAATCCAAGCCCAGATGTATCTGAAGACGAGTTCTACGACGAGGGCGATGCTGGTGATTTGTACAACGATTTTGTGGATGATGCGGATGAGGAAGACAATGGTGAGGAGGATTACAATGGCAGCAACGCTAGTGGGGATGAAACCGATGAGGATGACGAGTACGAGAACGGCGACGATTATCGAGACACCGAAGACGTACCAATGCACGATCAAAGGTATGGTGTGGATGAGAGAACGCTAGCTGTCATGGAGGAGGAAGAGGAGGGCTGGTGATGACATCCTACACCATTGTACTTGTATCTCATTTGACCCCTGGATTTCATTTGCTTGATTCCATATTGAGTTTTAACTTGTAAATAGCAAAACATATTTTCCTCTGTTCTTTTTTTTTTTTGCTCTATGACCTCCAATCCCCTTTCCTCAACTACACACATCATGTAGGTAGCAAAATAGATACTCTTTATTGTGTAGATAGCAAGTCAGACTTTCTTCCCAAGCCTAAATAGCAGAACTACTTGAATTGTAAATAGCAAATCCAAAGTGGATCTTAAATGCAAAGCCACTTAAAATGAGTGTAAATACCAGCTGTCGTAAAGAATTCCCCTCGCATTGGGGGGTCCAGGGGAACCCCACAATGTTGCAGCCAGCTTGCTGAGCAGGTTGTATAGCCTGCTCGGCAAGCAAGACCGCGAGGTGCCCGCCAGCGTTGCCGGGTACCCTACCCACAAGGCCAGTGTCCGTAGACGCGTCTACGGACACTAGCTAGCTGGAGTTATTGCCCTCACATCCGGAGGTCCGGGGCAACCCCGGCGCGGCGGGGGCGCCTCGCAAAGCACGCCTCCCGGTGAGCAGGTTGCAGGTGCTACCTGCTTGGTGAGCTGGGCCGAACAGGTGCAACCTGGTCGCTGAGCAGGTAGCACCTGCTTGGTGAGCTGTTTGCAGGTGCTACCTGCTCGGTGAGCAGGTTTCAGCCTGCAACCTGCTCTCCGAGCAGGTGCTACCTGCTCGGTGAGCAGGTTGCAGCCTGCAACCTGATCGCCAAGCAGGCTGCAGCTGCTACCTGCTCGGTGAGCAAGTTGCAGCTGCTACCTGCTCGGTGAGCAGGTTGCAGCCTGCAACCTGATCGCCAAGCAGGTTGCACCTGCTCGGCGAGCAAGGCCGCGCACACGCCGGCAGGTGCCCACCAGCGTTGCTGGGTGCTCTACCCACCAGGCTAGTGTCCGTAGACACGTCTACGGACACTAGCTTTGATTCATTCCCCTCGCATTGGGGGGTCGGGGGAAACCCAGCATGTTGCAGGCAGCTTGCTGAGCAGGTTGTATAGCCTGCTCGGCAAGCAAGACCGTGCACACGCTGGCAGGTGCCTGCCAGCGTTGCCGGGGACTCTAACCACTAGGCTAGTGTCCGTAGACGTGTCTACGGACACTAGCTAACTTGAAACATTTCGCATAGGTGCCGGGGGAGCCGTGGCGCGGCGGGGGCGCCTTGCAAAGCAAGCCTCCGAAGGAGGGCCTTGCCATGTCAAGAGTCTGATGCCTCAGTCCCACCGCCTGTGCCGCTGCGTGCCCCAGGGCCCCACAAGATTCAAGCGGTGCTTGTGGGTACACGGCTACCTCTGTGTTTTTTCACCAAAACCAGGTACCTTGCACTGCACCCGGCACCGCTTGACAGGTGCAAGGCAAGTGTGGGCGGTACCCGCCAAGCGGGACACACAAAGCGTCAGGTTTGGATTGCGCGGTCAAAAAGATGAAACATTTGGATATTGCATGGTTGTAAAGTGGAAGAACATGATTGCTGGGAGATTGTGTGGTTAGAAGGGAAAGCGAGTTGGATAACAAGAACAAGATATAAAAAAAGGGGCGGTCAAATATAAAAATCAAGGGCGGTCGTTGTTGAGATTGGTAAGATTGTATGAAGCAGTGAGCTCGGCAAAATAGATGTCGCTGAAATCTTCGTCACTCAGTTTTTCATGCTCTTCTCTCGCAATACAAAAAGATTCAGACACATCAGGTAAGAATGCAACCTGCTTAATGTTAGTCACAACATCTTTCATAGAGGATTCCAGGGCGTTGAACCATTTTGGGTCATAAAAATCAAGAGGAAGGCGCTTGGGAGCCTCCGGGAACATGGTGAGTTGAGGGGTGGCCGGTAAGACTCTGGTGCGGATTGTGGTCCCTCCAACTTGTTGGGCGGCAGTAAGCATGACCGAATCGAGACGACGGAAAAAAATGTTGGCTGCATAGGATTGAAAGGGTAACTTCTTGATAATGTAACCCTTGGTCTCTTCGTCGTACTCGTCGTCACTGTGAGAATCGCTATCTTGAATGATCTGCCGGTAACGTAAAGGAAAGCCACGCTCAACAGCAAAGGTGTACCTGGCATCTCGAAGCTGTAAGTCTCAAAATTGTCAGTCTCTTTATTGGCCCATGTGATTCACAACTTGATAAGCTTACAGCTTTACGATCAGACTGAATATCCAATATGCCTCGACCATCATGTTGTCCAGTGCGATTAAATTTTTTTTTAGATTGCTCAGTGGCAATGTGGTGGACAAAGGAGTTGTAAATTGCGTTCAAGGTGTTGATATCGTCAACATACCAGAGGTTGACATCCATGTGACGGTAGGATCCAGCTGCAAAACACTTCCGAAAGGTTTCGATGGCTGAGATGCGGCACGCCGAGTTCAAGAGTGAGTCGCGAGCTTCGGCAAGATTGGGACGCCAAAATCGTAAACCAATGGCAGCCATGAAGGATTGGACATGTTTGACAAACTTCTTGTCAATTGTGATTATCCCAGATCCCACAAATCGGCGTCCAAGTCGAACATCCTGGAGCACTTTGACTTCACTGGCGGGGATAATGGCAGTGGCTGAGAGCATGTTATCAGCTACCTCTTGAACCTGCTGTGCGTTTTCAAAACGGTGATAGAACTCGCGCAGGGTTTCGCCAAGAGGTCCCGGTGGTGGTACCTGTCTTGGGCGTAAATCCCATAAAACCCTGATGTGCGTGTGGAGGGCCTCCTGCAAAAAGAGCTAACATCAGCACCACGGTTGGAGAGCAATCAAAAGAAAAATGAGAAAATAACCTTGGTCTGGACCAGATCAAGTGGGGACCTGGACGTAACAATGCCAGACACGACAACACCATCTGGGTTTCGAGGCATCACCAATGCATGGGTGTCTTCGGTAGGGGCAGTGTTCTTTTTAATGTTTTGGCTTGGCATGGCTAATGATTTTAACAATATATGAAGGCTACAAGGGATTTTTTTCAAGTCAAACCCACGATGAAATTATATGTGTTGCTGGCTAAAGAGCTCGAAGAAATCTCCCTAGCTCTTTATACCCTAATGATGGTGGAAACATGGTCACCGCCGGAAGGGATTAGACATGGGACGGTGACAGTAATAAACACAATGGACGGCTAGGGTACTCTAATAAGCTACAGGTTACACCAATAAGCTTCTTTTGTTTCTGCTTTCTGTCTCCCGTGATGGTCTTCAATTGTTAAGATCAGCGGCCCCCCTCTAAAAGATGTGGGTTACTACTGTCTTCCATCTTCTGTCTACCATCACGGGCAACACTAATAAGGTGCCACCCATGATCACACGGAAGGGAGAAATCCTAATACAGTTCAACTGCCCAGACAACCCGTGGTAGCTTTGCGCAGTAACTAGTGCCCATTGCATTACGTATAAGCTCACCATAGAAAAAAAGGATGAAGAGGAAAACCAACAACAAAGAAGTATTGGAAGCATTGGAAGGGGGTTATAATATAGAAAAAAATATGAAAAAAAAAATCATTGGGGATTATCAGAAATGTCAAGCAAAGCTTGATGGTCGCATGGCACTAGAGAGATCCCATCCTGTGCAGTCCCAAAGACATTCGGGGCCAAAAAGCAATATGCGGCCAATGAGATGACATTTGAACGCTCTACAACAAGTGCCTTCGGAGGCTCCACTTGCCCTATGACCGCCTTGAAGAGGTATAGATAGTACCTAAATCGAGCAGTTGGAACCTTGGTTTTCTTTGGGAATAAGTTCGTAATTGGGGAGAGGACAATTATTTCTCGCTCAACTGAATTATGATCAGCTAGTCGGTATATCTGCTTGACAATCCCGTAACCTATCTGACCATCAATCTTGACCACCACACAGTTTTGTGGTTTCATCGTGCCAACTTTGAACCCGTCACATTCAATCGATCGGATAGGCTTGGCCCACCCAGGCAGGACTTTCCCCCCCTTGGGGACAGGGCATGTATCCTTGTGTACAATTGACGAATCGTTCTGCGCCAGATACTGAAAAATCTCCGTGTACATTTTATCAGACAAGCAGATTTTTTTTGCGTCCTTCTTGCGTCCGTTGGCCTCTTGCACCATCATCTTGAATTCTGCTTTCTCTGTTAGCCGTTGCAATTGACAAGCACGTCGCATCATTGTCCCGTTCATCTTATCTAATTGTATTTCACTGATGTCAGCAGCCATTTAAATACACCCAAGTCAATTTACTAACTCACCAATAAGATCATTTGTCTTAATTTTCTGCAAAAATCCAATGAAGCGTTCCCCAGCGAATTCAGCCACCCTAGATAAAGGTCCCCACCCTCGCATGTGATCTGGAATATGCAGTGCGCAGTGATGATTTGGTTGAACCTTCACATCGGCAAAGAGCGCACCAACTGTTTCACCGTATCTCTTGTATCTTTCCTCAAACCGCTTGATGTGACTTTCAGTGATTTCATGGGAAAACAAGATGTTTGTACATTGAACCAAGTAGGCAGTGTTCATGATGAACTGAGCTCGGTTGGATTCGGTGTCGATGTTTCTGATGTTGTCCAGATAGAGATCTAAGATAACAAGCAGTATGATATAGCCAAACAAGGTATACCATTGGGCGGCTTTTAATTTCCCATGTCGTTCCTTGCCAAGGTTTGGAGGTAGGGTTGAAAGACAAGGAGGTAAGACTACCTGCTTCATTGCCCTGCAAAAATTCTTGATATTGTCTTCTGAGAAGAAACTGTTATCAACGCCACCATCCAACAAGATATCTGTTTCTTCACCGTCCTCCTCAGAAGAAGTGGGTTCCTCGTTTGTCGAAATCATCACCGTGTCGCTAGTCGTGTCCCTAGTTATCCTTTGTTGCTTGTTATTTGGAAGATATCTTTGCGGGCGTCTTTTGGGTGACTTTGGTTGAGCAGCTGCGCGGAATTTCCATCAATATCGCCAATGGGTCTGTAGAACCCCTTCCAGCCAATTGTGCATTATCCCAAGCACCACATGTTTTGACGGGTTCCAGTAGCTTAGACGGTTAAGTTCAGACCATCGTACACCAGTATCTTTAAGGATTTTATCTTGTGCGTTTGCCGAATTTGCGTCCCTAGATTTTTGTGCTGCTCTCAATGTCCCGCCCTTCCATCTAGGGGGAGCAATCTGTAAATTGTCAATTGTGCTGTTTTTTGCATGACACCATGTACAGAAGCAGGTGGCGGTTGGAGCGGCGAAACCAGCAACCTTTTTAGTTGCAGGAAGGTCACCAATCAAACATAGTAGTCGGACCCAAACCTTGCGACCATTATGGTATTGATATGTTTTGATCGTGACACCCGAGTCTAAAGTGTTCAGCTTGTCTACAATTGGCTTGAGGAGGTGATTGATAGTAGTTGTGTCTGGCGAATAGGGCCCTGGGGTAATACCAGCTAGACACACATTAGAAATTTTGTTTTGCAGAGATGGTGGAAGGTTCATGCAAGTGAAAGCAAAGACACCGGTTGATTCAACTTTTCCGCTGATTTTATTTCCTCGCGGATTAAACCAGTCAACAAAAAGTGAGAGAATCAGGTTGAGCTGAGCAGGCGGGGTGTTGTCGGAAGGAGTTGTTTTGCTGTCTGAGGTTTTGCTGTCTGAGATTTTGCTGTCTGAGGTTTCGCTGTCTGAGTCCAAATTTTCCAGAGTCGGTGAGTTGGTCCAGTTCATATCTCAATAGTTGGAGCCATTCTGTATGTCTACGAGAGCACCATCTGATCTTGAGACATGCTGTGCCCAGGTATCAATTTCTGTTTCGATGTGAGGTTTTTGCAAAAGCCAGGTGATCCAACCCAGGATTGGTTGGGAAACAAAGACGCATCGGGGTACACCGTAGCTGGGAGGAAAGACCTCTTTTGGGTTAGGGTATTGTCCAAGATCTTTGAATCCACGGTGAGTTTTTTTTTGTGTGTAGAGTTCTTCGTTGCAGGTTGAGGAGTGGGAGAAAGCAGCGTATTCACAAAAGAGTGGTGCACTGATTGCATTGGGATAAAGTTGAAAACATGCTTGACAACATAGAGTTTCGACAAGCTTGGGGTCCAAATCAGCCCTTAGGATTAAAGTCCGAGGGTCCCGTGGCATCTTCAAAAGGCTTCGGTTTGATGGTCGCCGTCTGAGTATTTCTTTGATGATGTTGAGAAGAGCGGTGACAGCTGTGCGGCAGTTTTCGCGGCTGACATTGCAAAAGATGTGCAGCCAACTAACAAACATTATGATGAAGACTGCAAAAATGAGGATAGATTTCAGTTTTATAATGACAAGTATTTATGTGGATTGGATGAAAACTCACAGAGGTGAAGGCTATCTTCATTTTCATCAAGCCCTGAGAATGCACCAATTTCTTCGGAGTACTCGCTAGGTTCTGGTAATTCCACAGGTGGGCTATCAGAGCAATCATCGAGCTGATTGAAAGTGTTGTTTTTGAGCTCAAGCGATCTTTTTTGGTCTTCGGAACAATGTTTTGCTACATTTTGGGTGCTGAGATATTTGCCAGAAATGGTCTGTCCATCTTCGTTCCGGATTGTATTGATTATACATTTTGAGCAGGTGCAGATCTTCATGAGGAATCAGTAACTGGAGAGGTGCTTTGAGCTCACGGGGGAGGAAGTCGGATAAGTCGTACGGTTGATGATGGGTGTTTGAGAAAAAAAGGTGGGTACGACTTATGAGCTTATGAGTGGGGCACAGGGTCTGATTGTGCTGATCGGTGATTGCAATGAGTGGAGGTGAGTGGTGGGGGATTGTGGTAACGAGATTGAGATGGTCTGGCCCTCGTTGAGCAAAAAGTCTCGCTTTGGCCTGCTGGGAATGTTCGGCGATGGCCTCTCAACTCACCCCACAGCAAGTCGTCCCTCCCGGGAGGGTCGTTCAAGCTGGATGTGAGATTGAAGGTTTGGCACCAATCGAGTGGGTGGGAGGGATGTTGAAGCGCGGAAGGGTTGGTGGAGAGTTGAGTTTGTGGAGGAATCACATGTCGCTGAACATGTCACTGGCTTGCGGGCGGCGCGACATGAGAATCCCCACTGATTCGGCAGGTGTCGCTGCGGGCCGCAGCAACATCAAGATGTCCGCAGTGTTAGTCATGGCCGGCCCTGGTGCTGACCTAGTGAGGGCTGCGCGGGTTCGATTCCCCGCTTGCTCTTTTATGCCCGGAGTGGCTTGATTTTCTCCGGTTGCGGGTTAAGCATCACGTGAAGTTCCCGGTCGAGTCCCAAGATCAAGCCGGACCCGCCACAAGATTTTGACATGAAGGTCCTGGGGAAAATCTTGTGGAGGTCTCGTGAGCTTCCCGAGAATCTGTGGACCGTTTGATTTCGGTCCTGGCCCAGCAAGCGCAATCTTGTGAATTATCCCGAGTTCACGCCCAGGATAATCACGTCGGACTGTTGCGGGGGTGTACTGATCGTCACAAGACAGACTGAGCAACAAGTGGGGACCCGGACAGTGACACCCTGGCGTTGAATGGCATACACTACTAGGACATAGCAACAACAATTGCCGGTCTTACTTGACTCTAACTGGACTTCTTTGCGGGTTGATGAACTGGCATTGCATCTTGTTCTGTTTCATGGGTGCACACTGCTGGGTGAGAAAGCAAAACTGAGAGAACGTGAAGTGACAAACTTAACTAAGTCCCTCCCTGTGCCCCGCTCGGGGGGCCCGGAGGGCCGCCTCCCTCTCCTTCGGAGATACGATCCGGACCCTGCGTACCCGGCAGTATCCGGTCGGATACCGGGTCGGGTCGGATGTCGGACTGGATCTATGGACATCCGGCATCCGTCCGGAGAGTTGACATTGTAGGGAGAGGGCTTGGAGTCGTGCAGAAGCACAACTCCAAGCTACAGATGATCACCAGTGGTGCCTTCATTCACATCACCAAACGAGATTGAGTTGTTTTTGAGAAACAAAGAGTAGCAGGGGTCTAGGGATAAGACAAAATGAGCGACAAGATCAAGGACAACAAGTGACAGGGCTAAGAAAAAAAGAGCAACAGGCCAGGAAGAAAAATGAGCGACTTGACTAGAGAAAGAAGCAATGGAACTAAAAAAACGCATAAGAAGAGGTTACTAGAACAATTTTTAGGAGTAGAGCAAGGGTGGGAACACATGAGCCTAAATCTGAGGTACTACTTCTGCAATGTCGGAGTCAGATGAAGCTTCCATAGTTCTTTTCTTGGAATTTGGAGGACCCCCTAGCCGAAAAACCTTACCCGGAGCCTCGCGACTATCGATACAACACCCCAATCTATAAGAAACACCCCTCTCAACCGTATAGCCCCCTACCGAACGCATTAAACCCCTCTAAAGCGACTCTAGACCCCTTCCAAACCCCCAAAATTGAACCCAAACAAACCTAAACCCCTTGAAACCCCTTTAATTCACTTTTTTCTATTAAAATGACCTCCAAAGCCCCCAACTCTCCAACCATTGATCCTTCCCTCATTTCTCTTGATCTTAATTACAAAAAAAACTTGAAAAAAATTAATGAGACCCTTCAACAAAATTATAGTAGCCCCAAAAACCATGAAGACAGCCCCCCCTCCCTTGCACAAGAAGAAGAAGCCCCTGAAGACAGCCCCCCTCCCTTGTAGAAGAAGAATCCCCGGAAGAAGAAAAAAATGAAAAATAAGAAGAATCCCCGGAGGAAGGGGAAGATGTTCAACAAGAAGAAGATGGTACCTATCTATTTCAGATTCCCGGCCCACCCCCTGAGGTTTTCTACTCCGTGAAAGACATGGTCAATTCAGTCAAGAAGTTCGCCGTGGACCATGGATACGTGATTGTCATCAGGAGATCCGAAGCTGAAAAGAAGATAGTTTTTAAATGTGACAGGTAAATTTTTCTTTTTCATTTTCTTTTTTTCAGAAGAGTTTTATCCCAGGTTTTCTGACAATGATTCTTTCTTCTTCTTGGCAATTTTTTTCATTCAAAATAACAGGTAAGTGTTTTCATTATGCCAATCATCCTTTTAATTTCTCTCTTGTTCTACTCTTCCATCTAGCTAGAAACTTTAACTAATTGCTGGACTTTTTTATCTTCAATTTTTTCTTTCTCCTCTTTTTTTTGTAGGGGTGGCTCATGTCACCAGAACCTGCGTAAAGGTGATTCTCGCAAAGCACCTAACTTCTCAAGACTCATTGGTTGTCCGTTCGCTGCCGCTGGATATTACAGCAAGAAGAAAAAAGTCTGGAGATTCTCTTGTGGCCAACCCAAGCACAACCACCCGCCAACATCTGACCCCCGAGCTCACGTTGAAAACCAAAAACTGACAGATAATCAATTTGAACAAGTCAAGAATCTCTCCCTCTCTGGTCTGAAACCCTCCGACATACTCCAAGTCATGAAAAAAACTCAACCTGCAGACAAACCACTCCTAGCGACAAAAAGTACTATTTACATGGCAAAAAGAAAAGTCAAAGAGCAATCCCTTCAAGGTCTCAGTCCAATTGTTCATCTCAACAAACAGCTCACCTTCTCCAACTACACTTCTTCCTCCAAAGTGGACTCAAATGGTAACTTGAAGGCTTTATTCTTTATTCACACCCTATCCCTTGAACTCCTCTCCTGCTATCACACTGTCCTCTTCCTTGATTGCACCTACAAGACAAACAAGTACAACATGCCCCTTCTCCACTTCGCCGGCGTCAGTGGTAACAACAAGAATTTCTCTGCAGCTTTCAGCTGCTTCCTTGCTGAAGAAAACCTCAAATACTACTCCTGGGCCCTTAAAACTTTCTCTTCTATACTCACTTCCCATCAAATTCCCCCTCCCGATGTCCTCCTCACCAATCGTGAACTAGCTCTGATGAACGCCATTGCCAAAGTCTTTCCAAACTCAACCCACATGCTCTGCACCTGGCACATTGACAAGAATATACTTGCCAATGCTTCCAAAATTGTCAAGAATTCAGCTGAAGAAAAAGAAATCATCTCCCAGTGGTCTAAACTCACCCAGATTTCCAACACAGCCGATTTCTACTCCGCTTTCAAGATATTCAGCTCCCGTTTCAACTCTAAGTTTGTTGAATACGTTGAAAAAACTTGGATTCCTCTTGCTCCCCGTTTTGTTGACGCCTGGACAAAGAAAATCACTCACTTTGATCACCGGACAACCTCTCGAATTGAATCTGCTCATTCCTACATCAAGAAACATCTCCTCAACTCTAGCGCAAATTTCCCTGAAGTGGTGAAACTCATAACACTTGCTCTTGAGTCCCAGCATCACGAGATCAGCTCAGAATTCCATCAACAAAAAATCACCACCCTCAGAAATATTCAGAAGATCTTCACCCCATGCTTTGGTAAAATCACCCACTATGCTCTCCGCCGCGCTCAAAATGAATTTGATCTGATCAAATGGACTGAGGAACTAGGTAAATGTAATCATGCCTTCACGGTAATATCCGGAATTCCTTGTAAGCACTGGATTGCTTACTTGGTTAATCGTGGCGAGAAAATTTAGCCAAATGAGTTTCATGCTCAGTGGCATATGAAGGTAAGCTGTCTTTTTTGCTTTTTGTCATCATTTTTTTTTGCCTTTTTCCCTTTTCCCCTATCCCTTTTCCTTTTTTTGGGGGTTTTGGTGGCGTTGGGATTGGTCATCTCTACTGTGGTGGTGCGGCAGAATGTGGAAAAGCAAATTTGTTGCTTTTCGTTTGGGGGTTGTTGCTTCAAAACGTACGTTTTTCTTTTTTTTCTGGGGGTTGCTGATTCAAAAAGAACGCCTGTGTAACGTTTTAGGGGTCGTCAATGACTTCAACTGGCGCAGCTTTTCCTTGGTTCAAACTGGGGGTGGCTGATTCAAAAACTGACCCGCGTGTAACGATTTAGGGGTCGCTGGTGAGTTTTTTTTTTTTCATCACTCACAAAGTGGGGGTCGCTGATTCAAAAAATACGCGCATGTAATGAAATAGGGGTCGCTGTCGCCCAAAAAGGGGTTCGATTATTCAATAATAATTCTTGACAGGGGGTCGTCGCCTCAATCAATCCACAACTCAACAGCAAAACCACCATTAAGCCCCTCGAAGCCCCCATTCCCCATTTCACTTATCAATTTACTTTTTATTACCTATTTTCTGTTACATAAACTAATAATATTCATTCATTCTCTGTCTCAAAACAGGACTTCCGCACAATAAAACAGACTCCAGACAAAGCTTCCGCCAAGAAGATTGAAGACATCAAGACCCAACTAGAAAACATGAACCCTTCCCAAAGAGACCTCATGCTTGACGCCATCAACAAACTCTTAGAAGGCTCAGAAACAATCAACATCCTGTTACCCAGCGGAGCTCAGAAGACACGTGGAATGCCCAAATCTCAAGGAAAGTCAAATTTCCGTGGAAAGAAGATCAAGTCAGACCGCCGGCAACCTTCTGAATTCAAAATTATAGCTAAAAAATGTTGCGCTGAAGAAATGGAAACAGAAAATAAGAAGAAACAAAAAACCCAGCACCCGTCCATCAAGGAAGAAGTCAAAACACAAATTCAACCCTCTAGAAAAACTCCCCTGAAGAAAGAAGACCCCAAAGAGAAGAAGAAGGTAAAATTCAGTGTTCCAGACGACAAAAAGGATGAAAATCTTCAGCCAAAGAGTACCTGGCCAGTCCAATCAAGAAAGCCTCCAGCTAAAAACCCAGCGCGTCCAAAAACACTTCCAGAAGCTCCCCATTCCCTTTCTTATTATTCTCACCATCTCCCTAGTTTTATTATTGATCACATTGTAAGGCTTTTGAACCCCGACTCAGACAGCCATTGTGGTTTTCGAGCAGTCTCTTCTGTTTTACATCAAGATCAAGATCAATGGCCCAAAATTCGAGAAGAAGTTGCCCATCAAATCTCCAGCAAGAAAGAACATTATGAAGATAAATTAATTGTCCTGAATGTTGAATCAGCCCTCAAGCGCATCAAGTTTGAAGTTCCTGAAGATGAAGAAGACCAATCCTGCGGCAAAGAAAACTGGATGTCCCTTCCAAGTACTGGTTATGCTCTTGCTGATCTTTATCAAAGGCCTTTTTTCTTTTTCTCTAAATCTTGGTCTGAAACCATGCTCCCATCTTTTTCACCTCCAAACAACAAACCCCCTTTCTTCATTGCTTTATTAGGCAAACATATCATGGTTCTTGAGCTTAAAAACCCCTCCCTCTTTCCAGCTCCTCAACTAGCCTCAGAATGGACCAGATATGCATCTCAAGACGCCTTAGCTTGGAAAGATAAATATGATGATTGTTTTAAATTGACTCAAAAATTAAAGAAGAATACTAGATCCAACAGAATGGTTTATTAGCTCATGTTTTTCTTTTACTTTTCTTGACATTTTTGTTATCTAGCTTGTTTTTCTTTTACAACTCCTTCCTGCTATAAAATGTGAAGGTTTTTTTCCCTTTTGCATTGGAAATATGAGATCTGTGTTGGTTTTTTTGGGACCCAAATCTTGAAGCAGAATAAAATCAAAGAGGGGAGTTATTTCCTGATTGAAAAATAATTGTAAGAGGTTTGTTCATTTTGTTTGATAGAAAATAAAATAAAAATGTAATGAAAATAAATTGAAATATAGACTAAGTATGTGCTGCAGACAATTTTTGAAAAATAAGGAAAAAAAGGAGGTTGGCTTCTTGGTTTGAGGTTTTTGGAGCAAGGGAAATGTAAAATGAAAGTTCTATATTCAAGAATGCGTGGAACAATTTATCTGATGTACAAACAATGATTTAGATTTTAAGGGAATGATGGGCTATGGAATATAGCTGAAACAAACAGAAGATAAGGATGAATTCTAAGCTCATCAACATTAGTTGGTTATATCAAGGGGATGTGTCAGATTCAAAGCTGTAAATCTGCCACAGAATTACAGCTTTGAATTTGTACTGTGTATGGGAAGTGATATAAAATGTAAATCAATAATGGGCTATGGAAAATAATTGAAATAGAGGAAAAATAGGATGGTTCCCTTTTTAGTTCATTTTTTTCAACTATGGGTCATGTCACACAAAAGAGTAACAACCAGCACCTTGTCAAAATACTTCATTTTTCATGTTAGCATGCTGCATGGTAGTTTTATTTGAATGTTTATGTTACATGTGTTTTTAATGCTCTTTTTGCGTTTTTTTTTTCATATAATTTATGTGGTGTAATGATGTGTATAAATGGTTGAGTAGTGGTTTGAAAAATAAATCCCTGGCGGTGGAATTTCAGCCAAATTAAATCAACGACCCCCTGCGCGCGGGTCCAAATTGTATCAGCGACCCCCATTCGGGGGGTTTGACCAATTTACCAATTTTGGACTTCTTCCAGACGTTGAGGTTTGGTTGTCACGACGTCCCAAAATAATAGGGGGTCGTTCCTTCAAATAACAGGGGTCGGCGATTCAATTCCCTAAATTTTTGGTTGAGCAAATAACACGGAGCGCAATCCAACACCAGAGAGTCCAGAGTCCATGCCTGCATTGTCCAGAGGTTATAACTTGAACTAATGTGACTCTGGTCACAGTCAGGGCCTGCGCCTCTGAGGCTATGATATCTACATGAGCGTTGCAAGCCTCACATGGCATGGTCTATCTGCCAATGCAGCCAGCTAGCGTGTTACTGCAACCCTTGAGGTGTGATAAATCAACAAAATTAAGCAGCTGAAGTTCTGGAAATCACGTTGTTACCTTGTAGTTGGTAACACACGTTGAAGAAACAGCATTTTTGACATAAGAACTTTGCAGGAAGATTTTCTAGGCGCTAGCGCCCAAGACCACCAAAAAACCCACCGGATACCCGGCTTTGGGGCCGGATATGCCGGATCTGGATGTTGGATGAGCTCTACCCGACCCCAACCCAACGGATCTTATCCTTATCGGAGATGCTTTGCGCCTCCTCGGAGAGGCAGTTAAGCTTGGTGAAGTGATATATATCACAAAAAGAGAAATTACATCCATGATGAAAGAGTACTGGCACAGGACCCCGGCAAGCCCCTACTGAACCGGCTTATGCAAGTGGTAGCAATTTTGTTTTTTTTTTGGCCAAAACATGCTGATGTAAACCCCAAAACTGGTAGCAAAATCAGACCTTTTCTCTAAAGACATACTTATCTCGCTGGTAGCTATTTGAAGAAGTGCAAATTTTAAATTTTCATCATGCTTATGTCTGGGTAGCAATTGAGGTTGATTTTTTGAAAAAAAAAAAAAAAAACCTGCTGAAGCTAAAAAAGGCACAAAATTAGGTTCCTTGAGGTATTTACATTCTTCCTTCTACTTGTTGCTCTGATTGGTGAATGTGTAAGAAGACAATTTGAGGCCATCTTGAAAAGCAATTCTATGGTGTACTACAATGGCGCACACAATACAAAAAAAAGTGTGATCCTGCTCAAACACACACAAAAAAAGCCCAAATGATACTTATGTGATGGTATCTTTTTTGGAAACCCAAAAAGAAAAAAATAAACATGCTTATGAACCAGTATCTAAAATGGAATTTTTGAAAAAAAAAAATGTGTATGATTTTTGGTAGCAAAATCCCCAATTTTCCGGTTTTTACATAAGCCGGTTTGACCGGGGGTTGCCGGGGTCCTACTGGGACCAGAGAGCATGCTGGGAAATGTGAAATTTGAATGGAACGTGAATCAAAAAAGTACAGTTGCGGTGGTCATCTGTCAGTACAAGCATGTGGGCAAAATTTGAATTCTGCACTTTGTGTTGAGTTTTTGAGCTGCTGGCGCAAGAAGGGAAGTTTGAGGAAAATGGCACAAGAAGGAGAGTGATCCTTTTTGGGAAAGGCCCGCGGAAAAAGAATGAGAGAGCCAATAATTTTATTCTCATGTAGCTAGGCCAGATTAAATAGACTAGATACATGAGGTGAAAATGTGGTTTAGAAATGAATAAAAGTAAACATATTGAATAAAATCTGAGAGAAGATAAAACAAATCTTTTGAAAAAGACAAACCGGACAAAACATCTCAGTCTCTTTTAGTTAGGCTAGATGAGTCAGTCAAAAGAAAGATGTTTCAAATCACAAATACTGAGAGGCGTTAATTCTAAGTAACCAGATTTTAAGAATCAGATAATGAACCAGAAAAAGAAGGAAATCATTGAAGAGACATGAGTTGTTGATAAAATAATTCAACAGAAAACAAGCTACTAATGACTATAGTTCAGTCCAGATCAGGAAGATTCAAGAAAAGAGAAAATGAGAAAAAAGGACAGAGGGAGAAAGAAGGAGGAAAATTCAACACTTTGACTGCATACCAGACTTTATTATAGGTCAAAACTCTTTGATGACCACATTTTTGGCTTCTTTGGAGGCTGTAGATTCTGAATCTAAATGGGCTTGCCAATTGCTCCAGCCAAAAAAAAGTTTTACTTTTGGGGGGGCTATTCATTGGGACCGATCCATCTAACTTTGCATAAGTCCATATATATGGTTTTATAATACCATATGTATGGTCCTATAATATCACATTTATGTGCTTATAATACCGTAAGTATGGCATTACAGGAGCATAAGTATGTTCTTTTGTCAAAAGCATGGAGTTACAGCTTATCTGAAAGCCATTTGTATGTCTTGAAAGCCTCCTTGCAGGCAAAAATCCATATTTTCTTCAAAAATTTTGGCCCCACAATTGGGACCACCCAAAAGTAGGACCTGACGGATGACTACCGTAACTGTAACTGAGAAGAAAGTCTCCCCAGCCAAATTGATTATGTAGAACATTGTTAAATTTGTATTTTTGTAGGGTTTGGGGTAGTTTCACAAATTAACATGGTTTAACCTGATATACATATTCAAAATGAAATAACTTGCCCATGAGGAAATTAGGAATTGGGTCACATAATCTAGATTTTGGGTATACATACCTGTGGAAGAAAGTCTGGAAACTACTCCATACCATAAAATGGCATTCCTGTACTACATATTTTTACAATTTCCATCTCCACACATCCAAAAGAAAAAACTTGTATATCCAAGATGACCAATTTGAATCAGGTCATGTTCAAGATGTTTAGATGAATCTTGAGCGATCTTGAGCACCATCATGGAAAGAGAAGCACTGAAATTAAAGGAAAATTGTCCTTTTTTTGAATAACCACATCAACATTAGCGTTTACCCCTAATTCAACATAACCCCAACCCCAAAAAAATAGTCTGGGACCCCCAAAGGTAACCCTGAATACACCCCAAGTATGGGGTGGAGGTTGAGGCTTCACGGCGATATCACCTTGCAAAGCCCAACCTGAGGCAACAATCATTGATCCGCAGGCCTCCCTTTATACCTTTCCATCCCATTGTTCAATTGCCTTGCCCATTCTTGAAACCTGTGCCCTCCATTTGACGGCCTTGTCAAACAAAAAGTATTCTCAAAATCCGTGAGCAAATGCGGCAATTTCACATTGGACCCGGACATCCGTGCCGCGGTTACCACAGTGGAGGGTACCTTGAAAGACAACCCAGGACAGGGCTTCAGAGCCAACGGGCGGTTTAGGCAAATTGCAGAGCTGAAACATTGGTTCTTTGCCCGGCGCAAGGCTTGTGATGCAATCATCAGAGGATCTGGTCACCATGGCCGGAACGTTGATGAAGTGACTCACCGTGGCAGTCGCACGGTGCCGGTCAATGAACACAGAGCCTAATACTTCCAGCATAGCCTTGGTTCACAAAAATATATACGCGGAAGTGGTTCAGCGTGCCCAAGTGGTGTTATGGAACAGGCAAGTTGAGCTATAATTACAAATGTGAGAAAGGATGGGCGATCCAGGGGTTCATTGCTTCTCTATGAATAGGAGTGGAAGAACAGTAAAAGACAGGAAAAGACTTTACCCCTGGGGACTCCGCAATGGGCCAAGGAAGGAAAGGGAGGTCTCAAAGTTTGGGGATCGTGTACTCCCGCAGGCAGTGGGTCAACAGCCGAGCGGACTGCCAAAATTGGAGCAATCAGAGCTTGGTCATCTACTAACGTATAGCGGATCTGATTTCCTCCCTTGAGCGGGCATAGGGTCCAGATAGAGAGCGTGAGACAGAGACATCAGATATGTAACCAACAAATGAGAAGAGGTGTAAAATATTTGACATGGTGGTAAGTCATGCTGGCACTACAAAGCAAACGCGGTCAGGGAATCCGGTTTGGAAAGGATTCTTGCTTCTTGGCGCAGCCTATCTCATGCCGGTTTTTGGTTTTAGCAATTGGTGATTCAAGTCCCAATGATATAATGTTTGAGCTGACAGTCCATCCATTGATAAATCCTTGGTGAACATGGAATGGCGGACTCGCTCAATTTATTGCTTATAGGATAGTATCAATGATTGGGTTTATAGGAACGGAACGGGACGGTGTAATCAGAAGCCTGATGTGATTTTGCCGTTGGCGGAAGAGGCAACATATCACATTGTGAATCTTTGAGCAAAATGATAAACACATTCAGGCATTTGCGCAAGTTATTACCACTCTTTTAGAGGGATTACCCAGATTCTCAAGTTGACGGATTTGGAAACTTGACAGTTAGCCCAGGGGCTTCAGGGAGTAATGTCAGTATAAATAAAGGCATATCTGTAATGAGAGATTAGGGTCAAAATCTCACTTGCTTAATGGAGGACAGAATGGAGGAATTATGTTCACAGTAACCTTAAGCGGAACAACAGCTTTCACATCGACATCAGAATATGAGGCTATCCGGTTCGTGAAGTCCCTGTGACTAGTACCTGATATGTTGAGTTAGGACATGTGGAGTTCCGTGCAGACATTTACATTCACAAACTACTTACTACAACCGGTCTTGGGGGGCTGCTCTGGGATCGGGATAGGAAATATATGAGATTTAGCATCAAAGATGGTAAGGCTCTGAGAGAAACATGAATCTTCATGTTGGTTATAAATAATCAAGGGTGTCTGTACATGTTCATCTCCCATTCTTCACTAGGCCAAAAAAAGGTTACTATCAAAGGTATCACTCATGTTGCCCATCCCGCGTGCCTGACTCCATTCAAAAGTTTTCAGATCTCATCTGCCCATCCTATCATTATGGTAAACAGGAAGTCCGAGTTCAACTATGAGGTGGAGTTGAACATCCTCACAAATACACCCCAGAATGAAGTGAGTGCAATTGCCTCTTGGTTCAGCTTTGAAGGGCCTGGGCGTTTCATCCGGGGGCAGACCGCAGTCTCAGTCAAAGCACAGTCTGTGATCTATTGCTGCAACCAACCTGACGAGAACATAGTGCCTCATGAAGTTAAAATGTTTGGATTTTTCAATGTCATGAGCGTTAGCGATCAAATAAAGGGGATGGACCCAGAGGAAGTGGACATAAGCCTAATGTTTTGATCCTAAATATAAGAATATGTTTTTGATGACACTGCATTTTGACCCCCAAAAAAGTCGTGCAGTTTCACATTTTCTCTTGGAAAAGGACAGATCACACTCTTAGGGATTGGACCAGGTGATACAGTATGGATTTCAGGTGTCCTACGGAAGAAGACATGTGATGAAGTTAGTGTAGATGTAAGTCATCTTTAACTTTTCTTATCATATTCCAAAATTTGTCAGATGGACTAACCTGATGACTCGTGCTATCTGTATAGGCCATTTTCATAGCTTTGCTTGATGAGCTCTATCATGGGTTGTACATTTAGTTTCTAATGTTGATTACTGGTGTTAATTGTAGTAAATGCCTAAGGGCAATTGGCAATTCTATTAGCTTTCTGGTTGTAGTCTACGTCACTCATCTAATGTGGTTTTCAATAGGTACCCAATACCAGTGAAAGCTACGCAGGAGTTAGAGTATCAATGGAGGATATGGGTTAATTTGAGTGCCAGTGTGGAGTATATCAATCTAAGTGCAAATCTAATGAGGAAATTGGCCGTGGCCATTCAGATGGTCTGATGGTTGGTGCATGGCACATGTGCAATCCAGATTTCTTTTCAATGTTAACTGATTGTAGTGTTAACTAAGAAAGGAGTTTGACCTCAATGTGGTTTGACATGGATGACTGAAGGAATAACTGAAAATTTTCAGGAAAACGCACCCTAAATGGTACGCGGGGATTTGAACGGGCGGCACAGCCGCCCTTAAACGCTAGTATCCTTGAGAACGGTGTTCTACTCAATTTGGCTTGGGGAACTTTCTCCTCTTTCTCCCCTATGTAACTTTTGATTCATGTTCCATTCAAATTTTTCATTTCCCAGCATGCTCTCTCCCCTGCCGACCAGTACCGGTGCGATTGTGAATTGACTAAGACACTGGCCAAATGAGCTGATGAGCCGCCCGAGCCCACTCTAAAGTGGTTCAAAATTTGCAAGCCAATGGGTTCGCCTGTGATCCTATGAATATTTGCTGTGTGCTTTGGTTGCTGAGGAAGTCATACAATTCACCATTCAAGATTTGAGCGTGCTGGTACAGAGCTGCAGTCGACACATGCACAGTGCACCCACACTAGAAAAATCAAGACTTGCAGAGATTAATCGGGTTGTGAAGGCTCTCAGACGCAGAGACGGGACCGGCGGGAGGAGGGGGTTGACAAAACTGATTAACTTTATCTTGATGGATGATATGCGGAAGAAGTGGGCGATACTTGATCGGTTTTTTGGGGAGCCGTCCGTTGCGGATGATGATTTGGAGTAAGCTGGGGCTGAGGTGGCCTGTGAATGTGAGCTGGAGCAGATGGCTGGTGTCGCTCAACCGAAGTGGTACACACAGTGCTTCTGAGCGCGTTCAAAAGGTCCACAGGGTGTCGGCCCCATGAAAGCCGGTGACGATGACGGTCACCAACATCTCCAAGTTGTGCGATATCTATTGATAAAACTGCAGTAGTGGTGGAATTAGAGCTAGACGTATACGGAGTAGGTATTCAGACATCTGTGGTATTGTTGTAGACTATTCGGGGGTTCACAATGGAAATATCCGGCGAGGTTTCCCCAGCTGCTGAGGCCATGGTAATGAGATCTGATTGCCGAATGAGAACCGCTGTAGCTCGTGAAAGTGCTCAATTGCCATGCGGTCACGGAGGTGATCTATCTGACCGAGCTGAAAATGGGCACCAGGCAGCTGTACCCGACGCTGGAAGACACATGACTGTAGGTCACCAAGCTGGCCAGCATGAATGTCACTCTGCATGGCCCACGGTCGGCGGGGTGGCGTTCACAGTGGGAAAGGCATGACTCAAATGTGATCAAGAGGGAGACTTGTTTACCAAGAATGGGCGCGGGCAGTTCATCGACGAGGACGAGCTCCCATCCGGCGTCAATATCGGCCTCCGGAAACTCATGATCTGCGCCACCGTAACCACGATGCTGGAGCTGATCCGGGTCAGCAACCTGAACTGGATCCTGAATTCGGGGCTGCCCCCGCCGCGCCGCCGCCGCCGCCGCCGCCGCCAAAGAACGAGGATGATAACGACGAACATTAGCAGCAGCCAAAATTCTTGAATGAGACGAAGACAAAGTGCGGCGGCGAAGCATCGGGGTTCAACCTGGCGTACGGGTACACGATTCTGTGTCCGATACACGTAGCGTTCATCACCAAGGTGAAGCTGACATTTTACCTGGACTAGAGCCGGGGAAGCGGGGGGTGCTTGTGAGGCAACATACTGGCCCGATGGATCCGATGGACCCGGCGAGAGAAGGGTCGTCGTCGGACTTGTGGGGAACGCCCGTGGGGCAATTGAGCCGCTGGCACTAGAAGACGAGGTGGTGTACTCGACGCTGCTGAGGACCGTTGGGGTGGCAGGAGCCGGGAGGTGTGTATGAGATTGGTTAACAAGGTTGCTGTTATGTATTGGGAGAGCAGATGTTCTGACACTGCAGAGGCAGAGCAGAATTTGACAGTGGTCGACTCAGACTGCAAGCCGTGCGTGGTTATGCATAAACAGCCTCAAGTGGCTCTATGCATATAATGCCCCCAAGTCAGAGTGGGAGAGCTTCAAAAGACAAGACTCGTAGAACCACGCAGATTTAACCGATTCGATGGCATCAGCAAGCGCAAGGACGATCTCACGTTTAGTCACGAAACCCTTGGCATTCCGGCCCTTTCTCCACGGCCGGGACGGATTACCTGTGTGGAGCGGGTCGCCACGGTGGTCAACAACTCAGACCACTCAGGATAAACCAGCCGAATCGGAACCCGTAAAATCCTCGTCAAACGAAACTGACAACACAACCCATCATCCATCGCGCTCGCTTTCTCCCAAGAAGGTATACCGATTCAACATCCCCGACCGTGTTTGGAAAGCTCCCATCGCTACCAAAGAGAACCCTTTAAAGTACAACATCAATAGAACAATTCCCTTTAGCACTCTTCCAGTCTATTCGATCATGAAACCCGGCTTGGGCCAGATCTGGACGGTTATCAAAAGAATTGATGGGGATCTACAGGTGCGTGTTGTTTTGCCTTTTTTGTACCCTTTTCACTCAATGAATTGCTTATATTGATTTCTTCGATCGCGGACCACCAAAAAAAAAAAATGCGCAAATCCCGCTCCTATCAACTTACCAACAAAGACATTGAAGGAAGATTTAATCTTGGATTTCCCGGATTCTCAGCCGATTATCAAACCGAATATTAAACACATCCTATGTAGAGGTCAAATCGTGAAAGAGGTCAAACTTTGGCTACAAGACAGAGGATTTTAAATTCAATCATTCTTCGCCTATTTTCTTTTTTTTTTTTTTTTTCCTTTCTTTCCTGCCAACAAATTATAAATAAAAATTTGATTTTTCCCCTATTTATAACTGGTAATCGACATCATGTCACTCTTTCAGAGCGTAGCTAATTCAATTCGCTATCTCGAATGAAACTCGATATACCAAATCTTGATTTCGTAAACCCGCTGAGGCACGTATATCTGAACGGTCACATACATGATCTATCACGAAAAGCTTTCATTTGACAAGAAGCTGTTTTCTCACCGGAACAGCTATTGTATCAAGAAGCATAAGCTCATCAAATCCAGCCCGGTACATAAGCTGGGAAGACCCTGAACAAAATTGAGTGTGTATGAAAAAATACGGGCGCTTACGAGATGGCTTTTTTCGTTTATATCCATGGTGATCGGACGAATTGGACGCACAAATTAGCGTCCAGGATGACAGAGCGAGAAACGCTAACGTATCCAAGCCTCTCATATGGGGGAGTTGCGGGGCCTGCGGGACCTTCTCCGTAGGCTTCGCCGCCTCGCATGCTGAAACAGCGGCGAAAATGTAAGTGATGAGGAACATAGTAACAGAATTCGAAACAGATTGCGTATTTTGAAAGGCTCTCTTGGAGTCCTGACAAAACCAGAATGGTTAAAGAAAGAAACGAACAAAATAACGGACTAAAAGAAAACATAAAATATATAAATAAAGAAAAAGGAAACGGGGGGGTATCGAGATAAATTAAGCCACTTCGTTGAAACTACGGTATACCTTTCGGCGGAGACAACTCTTCTTGACGTGACGATGACCTAGCTGTAGGATATCTTGCGCCGAGGATTGAGAGGGGGAGGGAGTGAGAGGTGATGGCGCTATGAATTTGCGCTTCAACCCGGGGTTAGCTTGGATGAAGATCCGCTCCTGCGCTTCGGGGTCTAGTACTTGTCTTTCAGGCTGTCTGGGGCGAGGGGAGATGTTCTGTTCCATTGTTTTTTCTGCGCGTTGTGCCGGTCCTCCGGGTCTGGCGTTCTGAACTAAGTGAGTTGGAGGCATCATCTTCGGAGGAGGCTCGGTCTGGGCGTTCGGAGAGGTGAGCGGCGTGGTACTATTTGGGTCGCTAACCCGACTGCCACAGAAACTCTCGCTTTCATCCAACGCGACATTCTCGCGTACTTGGGACCGGGTGCTTGAGGTGAGTATCAACTTGATTTTTCCTTTACGTCCCGATGGGGTAGCCGGCTGATTACTCTCTCGTTGTTTCATCTTCCCCAACAGATTTCGCACCTTTCCTATAACAGAAGGGCGAAAAGAGTAAGTTTTTTTTTTTTTTCACAATAGATACGGTTAATAAGAATATTACTTACCGGCGCGCTCGGGGTTCCTGTAGATATAGGAGTACGGTTTGACGTACTCCTCCAAATTCTTGACGAATGGTGATACCCTCCATAGTTTGCGAATGACGGTTCGTCGACAATGATCAGCGGCGGTATTGTCAGGATCTTTTTCGAGGGAAATAAGCTTTAAAAGCTCTACCAGAGGAAAGAAAATATGAATATCAGTAAGAAGAAGATCAGGTTGAATTTAATGGTGCAGCTGACGTTTTATCTCCGGGTTTTTGGCAAGGTAAGTGTAAGTAGTTGAGGTGCCCGAGGGGAGTCGGTAGCCCGGGAGGAGGCTGAATTGGGTTGGTGTGATGAGCTGGAAGCTCATCGGAGCGCGATCCTCATCGTCGTCTTCCTCGCCGGAAGTGGAGGAATCGGAATGCGCCAGGTCCGCGTCCGCGTCCTGCCGAGGCCCAGCCCGGGGCCTCGGCTTCAACTGCTTGTGGCATTTAACTCGGTCTCTCAGGGCCGGCTGGCCATCGTTGTCGGAGTCCTCCGAATCGGGTCGCTCGGCGATCTCCTTGAGCAGATCCTGCTGGGCTTGGATACAGGCCGGCAGTCCCTGGTCACGGTGCTCCCAATAACACCGGACCAGTTCCAGCGCATCCACGTTGTCTTCCGGTTGCCACTCCGCCATCGGGTATCCTTTGAACTTGAGCTTGTAGTACCGCGTCGACGCCTCGTCTAGCTTGTGGTCCTCGATCCAGTCGAGTTCCCACCCGTTGTGCACCTCCGACTCCGCCGAACCGGCGCGCCCGGCTCGGGCCACGAATCGTTCCGTATCCGAAAACGAGCGTTCCGTCTCATTGTCACTAATGAGGGAGCTTGGTGCGGGTGATGTGGTTGGAGTCATCTTCGTTGGTCTGGCCATCCGTCGTGCTAGCCGGATGACTTCCAGATTGTTTTCTGCTTATATAGAGCTGATATCTCTCTCCGTGTTTGCTCATACAGTCTATGCACATGAGATAGACATGGTTGATGAATGTATGCCACCTAATATCTTGACTCCCCTTGAGTGGTCACACATATTATTATGTAAAAGTATAAAGGATGTCGATGGATGTACTCATCCGTATCCTTTTCAACTTTCTTTCTGTTCGTTCCTTAGTTTTTTAATGGGGATGTTGGTATACACTAGAGTCCACGGGCGGCTTCGCCGCCTTCTAGTTGAAGGCGATCTACGACGACGTACGTACATAGAAAGGAGGAGCAAAAGAATAGGGCGCACCATGACAACAGCTAAATTGGAGGAAACGGGGGATAGGGAGGTGATGACTTGGCTCATACATACATAGTTGCCAGTGAGATGTGATGACGGTTTCTGAAGGCCGAAATGGAAATGCCCCAAGCTGACAACATTACATTTCCAACCCACAAGTTCCAGCTGCACGGCATGCCATCCTGGCTCAGCAGCTTGACGGCCGTCTATAGTGGCAGTTAACAGCGGAAACGAGGCGGGTTGACCTGATGTTTCTGCGGGATGCAAAAGCGGAGCGGAAGCCAACCTCTGAGAGGTCCATCCACCCAGACTGGTCGAGAATCACCGATTTTTATATTTATTACGGAGCATTTGCGTAATCCAGGTATTTTGAAGAGCGTCTCCTGATGACCTCTCATGACCTGGCTTGACGGCGGTGGAGGCCGACCTTCGATCACACGGTCACATGACACATCACCGGACTACATAAATAACTAAATACTGTCCAGCCGGCAGACTTTTCCTTGCAAGGGCGCACCTGCCAACCAGCTGATCTCTGACGTACATAGCAGGTTATGCTGCACAGATAATAGGCACAGATCAGGGCATGGCGCTTCGATGAGCATCATCACATATAGGCAGTGTTGCCAAGCACAGACAGCTAATCAGCAATTATTTAACTGGCCAAGCAACTGCTCCTTGCAGGCTCTACATATTCTTCCTCCTCTCCTCCAAGACACGATCCTCTTTCTCCGCCTCGAAGCGCAGGGGCTTTTGACGCCTTTGAAGACACCGCGAGCGTACCGGTCAATTCTAAAGCTCACTCATCATCATCCTATTCTACATAGACAAAAGATCATTTTGCTCATCGCATTCATTTACGAATCAATCATCGCCTGGGGTGCACTTTCCTCAGAATGGCAGGTCCTTATCCTCTTTGCCTAGGCGGTCATCAAATCGAGATTTTAAGAAACTTGAAGTTAATGGACTGTTTGCCTCGTGTGTGGAAGCGTAGACTGGCGAACTCCCCACTTTGAGCACCATCTTGGACTGCGCAACCTGTGTGCAAAAGGGATTATGTCCTGTGGCTGTAGCTCGCGCTAAAAAGCCCCGACAACTTTATTACGAACTTCATGGGGACTTGAAAGCTACTCATAAGATGGTACTGAGTCAGCCATTCTCTGTCTAACTTTATCCTTCCGCGCACAAACTGACACCACATTACATACACTACTCTAACGGTTCATTTATCAATAGTCATGGGTAGGAAGCCTTTCACATTTGAAAACCTACATAGCTCTCTGAGGATTCCGCGCCCATCAATTTATACTAACATGTTCTCCCGGAGCTTCTTTTAGGCCTCAACTTTAAATGTTCTGCCTGGTCAGCACAAGTGCACCATTTCGGGAGAAAGCCTGATCATGCGGTTTTGGTGTTTGATAATCGTGGCGTAGGAAATAGCGAGTTGAGCAGCTTCTTTATATTGCCGTGCGCTAGTTGCGTCCAGTGGAATCGCTTGTTGACTGGCATTCTTTTTGCTACCGTCTGCGTGGTGTAATATAGCTGTGGGGCATTCGAAGCTTACAAAACTTCGGAAATGGCCAAGGATACGGTGGACCTTTTGAATTTTTTAAATTGGGATCAAGATCGCTCACTTCACGTTTTTGGTGTGTCCTTAGGGGGGATGATCTCTCAGGAACTTGTAAGTCTTTTCTGGTTGAGAGCAGGAGTTAAAACTTACGTTGCTGGTTGGCTGTTCAAGTCGCTGTTGATTCCGACACGCATCAAATCGCTGACGTTGATCAGTACCCGGTCCGGGGACACCTTTGAATTGCCATCCGTATGTGCCATTTTTCGTGCGAAGTTTTTCTCTCAGAATGAAAGGTGACAAGACTGACATTCTACCTCTGATGTCTTCTCTAGACGACTATACTGAAAACTTTCTTTAAAGTATCGACGAAGTCCGTCAAGTATGAGCAAGGAATCGACTTGATGATAGATTTCCTGTTCCCGGCGGCTTATTTGAACCATCCAACGGCGGAGGGGCAAACTCGAAAAGACGACCTTCGCAAGTACTTCTCGTCTTGGCACAACGTACCACGCAGACAGTCACCGGCGGGTGCCTTTGGTCAACTCTGCGCTGCATTTGGACATCACTGCTCCGATTCTCAATTGGAAAAAATTAGCCGAGACCTATCCCCTGCTAAGATAGCAGTCGTCCTGGGAGATAGAGATGAACTGATTCATGCAGTAAGGTCTTTACAACTTCAAGACCGATTACCAGGCTCGGAATTGGTTGTGTTCAAGGACGGCGGCCATGCACTTAGCTGCCAATTTCGTGAAGACTTCAATGCCCTAATGGAAAGGATTATGACGGAGGGCAATCAGGCATTCTCTAATGACGACAAGCACCATTGTGCTTGAATGATGTTTGTGATTTCATCCTCAGCCTCTGCGCACATTCTTTCCCTCTCTACCATTTCAGTACCTATTTCGTTACTTCCTGTTAGCCGTACTTTCTTTTTGTAAATATGCTGTCAAAGCTGCCCTCCCAAATTCAACCACAGCCGCGTCAATGGATACCATTCCCAGATTTCCGCACAGTTTAAAATTTTTGTACATTTGAGAAAAAAAAAACCTCATGAAGCCCACAATCAATATGCCTGGAGTCATTGTTGTACAAAAGTGCCTGATCAAAATTTCATCTGTTGGCAAGGGGGACTGATTTCGCCAGATTGGCTAGGTGAGACAGAAGGAAATTTTCTTATGTCAAAATAATTGCACAAATGACGGGTGGGCTAGTGCATGTTCACTGCACTAGGTAGCATTTCACTGAGTGCTGCCCCTCGGGTCGGGTGATTGATTCGGGATGGAACACTGGTCAATAAACTTCCGAGAGCAAGAAAGGCGTCAAATTATGAGTCGGGTCTTCGAAATATGAACAAAGTGAAAGAAGACCAAGAAAGGGTAGTATGAATCTTACCTCGATGACTTTCGGAACATGCTGCGTAGACTGGCATCATCCCGACTCCCATTCTACCCGGCTCGATGAGTCGAGGCACGGGAGGAATTTCGCCTCTTCGCTCAGCGTATTCACGGCGTAAATTTTCCTGCCTGATCAGATGTTTGGGTCGATACAATTTGCTTTCAAGCCACATCGACATATCATCGGGCTCGATGTATCGTGGACCGGGAGGAATTTCGCCCCGACGTTCCGCGTATTCTCGTCGAATGTTCTCTTGTCTAGCAAGGAGATGTGGACTCAGATACATGTCGTTTTCCGCAAGCCACGGTGAGATCCGGGCACCAACTCCAAGGCCTCCAACATCCCACATTGGATACGTCGACATCAATGGACTCGATAGTGGGTAATGAGGCGAATCTAGTACGCCCATGATAGGTGCTCTCCCATATGGGTCGATAAACTGCTGGGCTATTATCGGGCTCACGTATCCAAACGTTGAGTCAATTGGAAATCCGCCCAGCTGATGTCCCCAGAAAGAGCCCATTCCAATACCCAGTCGGCAGCGATCCATCATATCCATCTGTTGCCAGCGCAATAACCTTTCCATCTGGCTGAGCTCCTCCCATGCCAGACGCTCTCGCCATCTTAGCATCCTTTCTCCCTCGTCCAAAGCAAGATCGAGGCGGAGCATCATTTCGAATAAGTAAAGGTCGTCGAGCATCTGTCCATACTCCCGTGGCGGGAGTTGTGCAACCAACCCATAACTGCTCAGTGGACCGATAGCTCCATAGCCGTAGTCATGATCGATTCCGTATAAGAATGGGTTCCGCATGGCGTAGTTCAGAGGCAGATTGGCATGTGCATGGCCACTGCCCACAACCCTTTGATTCATGAAGTACGGGTCTGAAAACATTGGTAGGCTTCGGGGCAAAATGGAGGTCATTTGTTGGTAATATGGATCGGCCATTATCCCGTGAGCATACGGATGATGTATTGCTTGACTATGGTAACTCGCGTGTGGGATGCTAGTAACAGGGTAGGGAGCATGCGCGAGACCATCTCCCACTGAAGCGTCGAGAAATCCATATCCTGAGGCGGGAAGATAGCCGAAACCGTGCCGCAACCGACGTTCGCTGTCCAAGGCCATAGCATGATGTTCTAGTTCGAGCTGATGATCGAGTGAGCTCAGGTGTCGCATTTCATGGTCCATCATGTGCACATCGTGAAGTTCCCGATCTCTTTCCTGGAGGGCATGGAGATGGGCAATTCGATCATTTTCCTGGTCTAAGAGGGCGAGGTGATGATGATCAGAGGCAGCAAGCTCCATCGCCGCCTGCTGCTCGGCCATCAATGATGCATTTAATAAGTGAGGATCCGAATGGGGAGGCAGCAGGTCCAGGCGGGGGTGAATTGAGGACTCAGCCATAAGTCGATCGAAATGTTCCATTTCGTGGAGCCCAGGATGATATATCGCAGAAGCTTCCAAGTCGGAGTAGATCGTACCTCGGGGGTGATAAAGTCTCTCCATTTCCCGAAGGCAATTTCTTACGGCTAGATCAAACCTCTTCACTTTGATTCATTTATGAGGGAAATATGGGAGAGAATATATAGGTCAGCCGCTACTGCCCACAGGTTTGAAATGTGAAGCTGGATGAAGAAGCCTCGGTACTACTCACATTGTCCAGAAAGACGTGGTCAGTACTCCAACAAGTGATAACCAAAGTCTGCTTGCTATGAGGGGGAGGGGGATCCAAATAGATTCAACCAGACTCGATTTAACCAGACACACTTATCAGATGCATCTCTCGGTCTGTTATCCAACCAGCTCCATACAGCTTGGAAGGTGTGATCCGAGGAGTTTGGTCCCAAGGATGGATCCGCTGGGGCTCACTAGCCCATGTAACTCACTTTGGAGTCTTTGTTGAGATATTTGTGTACATATCATCATCATCACGGAAACCGATCTTCCTCGGCCGCCTCACATGAAAGTCTTGCAAATTGGCGATCAAATGATACGGGTTCGGAGAGCCAGTGACCACTGGCCAAGTGTGCCATCACTCGCGACGCGAAAGCTATGTAGATCCACGGCCACGGTGACACTGACACCCCCAGATGAACGAAGAATCCTCTGATTTGGATCTGGAAAGATTTCCAGATCGGTGGGAAGTTGCTCTCCAGCTTGATTTCCCGGAAACCCCAACCGAGACTTCCTGGCTTGTTCGAAATCTCAGCTGGGCATCGATAAGTCCAGTACAGCTCGTGGGAACTATAGTGGCTCATACGACTGGTCTCACAGCGCTGTGCTCTCTTGGGCGATGGGTGTTGTCTCAAGGCGACGTCACCAACGAAACAAAACGCTCATACTCCCTTGTCTCCCCAGCAGTGCGGAGTGGAGTATTCCAGACTCACAGGCCGGGTGAAACGCCGCAGAAAAGTAGCCTTCTCCGGTTCCGAACCAAGCTCACCGAGTGGAGCCAGCGTTTGAAGCGGCACAGCAATATGCCCTTCATGCCAGTCTCAGCGTGATCCGTTTCACAGCAATGAGAAAACAATCCTTGGACAGACAATGCGCCAATTGTCCACGTCTCCGCACCGATTGATAGGAATTAGCGCTGAACAATGCCACCTTTGGCGTGCTGAGAACAGCGTATTTACGCATGTGGGTTGCTTGCTGTGGGCTAGAGTCAAGGACTATTCCCTGTCGTCTATTTAATCAGGCATCTCTGAGCTTCATATATTCCAACCTATCAGAGCTCCAGAAATCGTGAGGTGACTAGATATCATTCAAAAAGTCAGTCCAGCTCAACTAAACAATCAAACAACTTGACTCTGAGCCATCTCCTTCACATCTCTCCGTTAAAATTAAAATAAATCTATATCACAGAAGATGAATCCTTTGTGTCTCTATGGATGCTTCTATCTCTTCATGATGTTAGCTTGCGGAGGTTTCGCATCACCTCATCATTACGCAAGGAACCCTCGAAAACGCTTGCAGAGGCAACAAAAGAATTTCTGGGAAGCCAACAAGATAAACCCTCATGCCTTGGTCGAACCTATCTTTACGGTGGAGCTTGCAAGCAAGGAAGGCCCTAAGAAACTTATTAAACGAATGTTCAAGTGTTTCCGTGGAGGAAGGGAAACGGTTGAGGCGGGCAGTGAACCCAGAAGGCTCGGAGTAGAAACCAATGGCAGTCATCTTTATCAAAATGCAATCAAACCCGAAAAAGCGGCTTCTCAACACAGGAAGGAGAACTCGAAATGCAATCGTCAATCAAATTCAATAGCAAACCAGCCAGTCTCTGAAGACTCAAGCGAAACAGAAGATGGAGATTCTATGCTTGATGGTATTGGTAGTTTCCAGTTCCCAGCTCTCGAATCTATCCCCGTCCCCGCCTCGGAAGATAACCCTGCGAGTCGATGGGTACAAACGCAAAATGTGCGGAAAGCTCGAGAAAATTGGCGGAAAGAACTGCAGCAAAACAGGGAGATAGAAAAATTGTTCAAAGCAGAACGGGCTAGATATTCTTATTAAACGGAAAACCAGGGTGTTTTGCAATCATCGCATAACGGACACGGAATACAATATGGCTAGTCATTCAGAGGCTTGACAGATTAAGTCAAATGTGAAGAATACATAACTTACTATCACTTCCGGCTCTCCTTTACCTGATCGATCTTGTTTCGAGTTCTTGTGACTTTCTCAAGTACCAATCATATATACACGTTCCAGCTTTTAGATATTCTGAGCATAGATGAAAAAATTGAGCCAATTGAAGTGTCTGTGAATTTGTTGTCTGTTTTTTTTTCTTGTGCATAATCAAAGCTTCCAGGTCTCTACAATAGATGCTTGTATGCATTCCACAGAAAAATCATCACCATTACATAACACTGAAATCTATATAAGCATGGGAACTCTTTCCCTTTTTCTCTCTGAAAGGAATTACACTTCCAGAAAAATGAACATGGTTGATTTCATCCTACTGAAAACAGGATTCTGTCAAATAATGTAGAGGTACATATTTGATCTGATCTGAGGAAATTAACAACCAAAGCCACTTCTCAACTGGATGAATTATATCAAATTGTTTGAGTTCAAAAAAACCAAATCAGTTGAATTCACCCCAGATGAACTAGGAACTCATCCAAGCTCAGTTTTCTGGAAATATGTATGAGTTTCCTGATCTCCAAACAGATATGTTGTGAAACTAGTTGAAAAGAAGGAAAATAATTTCACAACTCAACATAGAACATTAGCCTTATTCAAGAGTTGTTACATTCCTTCCTGTACAATTGAGCTCCAAGTCATCACAATTCCCTTTTTGTGGAAAGGGACTTGACTTTTCCCAAAATTCTCCACAGGAAGTAATTGTGCCAGATTGTTGCCCCAATCTGGTGTAGTAAGAATGTGAAATTAGGCGAGTGTTTCTTTAACAATGTTGAAGCTCCTTGCCATGATCAAATTGATATCATAGAACTTAATTGAATTGAAGCTCTCAATTGTACGCTACTTTCTGGAATACACATAATTCTTCAGAACTTGTCAAGAGTATTCCAGTTCTCATCTAAAAAAATATTTAAACTTAGACAAGCCTTACTTGATTACGTCACATGTCTAAGAGTAGAGGCTCATAAGCTATTACATCATGAGAGCCCAAGTTGTAAGGTTGAAAATGGAGCATTCATATCAATTGTGGAAGGAAGAACATATGCCAAAAAAAGTTCTCAATGGGTTATGTATACAAAAAAAAGAAAACATGGCATCACCTTGGTTTAAAAAGTAGAGTTGTATCCCAGGGGAGAGACAGGAGAAAAAATGATAAAAAAATGATGAAAGACTTCAACTAACGGAATTTCATAGAACAAAAGTTTTCAGGTCCCCCAAACTCCTCTAACAAAAACACTAGAGACTCCAAACTTCATCGTGGCGAGTACAATTGGTCTGACTGAGTCACTGCCAGAAAATCTGGCTCGGATGGCTGCATCCGATAATAACTCGGATGCAGCCATCCGAGCCAACTTTTCTGGCAGTGAGTGGTGTTCATCGGAGCCAGGTCCAGTGTGGTTCGTCATGAGTACAACCCATGGCGAACAAACCGCTCGAAAAAACTCCTTCGACATGGCATCGGACCGGGCCTTCTCATGCCATGTCGGAGAAACTCGCTGGGCTGGCTTGTCCGAGTACATAGCATCAGGCAACTTCGTCTGATGCCGTCGGACGAGCCCACCAGATGAAGTGGTTAGCGGTGCCCCCTGGCTTCATAAGGCAATATGCGTCTAGTAGGAACGAGGTCCCCGAGAAGGTTCATGGTTTAGGGGAGGGGCTAGACATATGCCTCAAGATGATCAAAGGTGACTGTTGTAACAAGAAATAGCGCAGGGATTGGTTACATCCATTCACAAAAATTTTGGCCCCAAGCTGGAAGGTGAATGGATCGTACCCTGCACTCACAGACAGCGCGGTTGAGCTTGCTTGATCCCTGCGCTATTTCTCGTTCCAACTCTGGGTAGGGTTATTCCAACCCTACCTTCTTTCCCAGCACATGGAGGGAATGTAGTTGAAGCTTCCTTGTTTTAGCTGTGCTGGATTTCGTTCTGACAAGTTGACTAAAAAATCTCTCCATGTTTCCACTCTTGCTCTGAACTCATTTGATTGGGCGACAACTCTATATCACTTCTTTTTTACCTGCTAATTTCGGTATCAAGGCGAAGTTTTCCTATCCTTACTTCAAGCGACAATTTCCGAAATCTTCGAGATGGTTCAGGCAGGTCGCCTTTCTGGAAGAAATCCTTTCTTCCCTGCACCTTGTCATAATTTTTGGGTTCAAGTGTGCATAGATCTGATGTATTCCCTTTGGCACGTGCCCCGTTGCACCACTCATAATTTTGAGATTCACAGTCGATTTCCCCTGATGGCCTTGTCACAGAATCGGACGGTGGACCAGCGCTTGATGATCCTTCCTCTCAAGGAGCCCAATCCAAATATATCTTCAGTGCCGAAGAAACATCCCTTCGCTCCAAGAAAAAGCGGAAAGAGGTCGAAGGGATTGAAGATGAGGATGACGAGGATGACGTTACCTCTGAACGAAAGAAGAACCCCGGAAGGCGGAAAATAGATATCGAATACATTCAAGATAAGAGCAAGCGTGTGAGTAATTTGTGGCCTCTAAGAAGCCGTACCAACCCCAGCATCTCAGGCTGAGTACCAATTATGCCATTTCAGCATATCACTTTTTCGAAGCGTAAAGCCGGAATCATGAAAAAAGTGAGTAGTACTGTTTTTTTTTTTTTTTCAGGCGACTGAAATAAAACTTAGCTGATTGCTGATTGATTGGAATCTAGGCTTATGAGCTGGCAACGTTGACGGGCACTCAGCTCCTGCTACTTGTGGTATCAGAAACTGGGATTGTCTACACGTTTACGACGCCTAATCTTCAGCCGATAGTTTCTGATGATCCCGGCAAAAGCCTCATCTCGGTGAGTGTTGGCTCAATTTTGGTTTGGCCCGTTTGCAGGTAGGGAGATCTGCACTGGTTGATGAATTATCATCTTGCAACAAATAGTCCTGCTTGAATGATGGCCAAGCAGAGATTCGTATCGAGCAGGAGGACCCCGAAGAGGAATTGCCAGCGAATGCAGTGGGTACCGCTGAAGAGCACGATCTGATAGCTATCCCCTCCAATCACCCCGCCACGTCTGGTACTCCAGGACACCATCAGCAAACAATAGGCAAGTCTTACCACCCGGACAACCAAGCTGGCACGTTGCCGGGCTCGTTAGCTTCAAGCACGATCCCGTATTATCACGAGTCCTCCGAGCATTTGTCCCAGCCGTATAATTCCATATTTATGAACCCATCAGGCATTCAGAACATTTATCCCAACATCGGTCCACAGATTGGCTTATCAGCCCCAGACGGCCTGGGGGCAATACCCAATCTTCAGATCTGTCCTCCAGGACCGACGCCGTTCAATCTACAAGAAAACCAACCCGTGTTTCCCATGGACGGCTTCATGCCAGTAGGGGATCAAAGCGAGAATCGTAAGATCAAGAGACGCAGAACAGAAGCAGACCTCCGTCAACGAGCGGCGCTTTCGGGCCAGAGCGCGGCCTCGTCCGGCTTGCCTAGTCAATTTTCCTTTGACGTCCAGCACAACTGGCTTGGAACTTCTGATCCAATGAAACTAGGCGCCATCGCAGGAAATCGATCCGCTGTATTTGATGCTCCAGCTTTCAATACCGTCGTCTCAAGCTTTTTACTGCGAGAAAGCGGGAATTTTTACGGGCCGATGGACTTGGAATCTACCAACAGAAACCTTCAAAGTCATATCGAGCAGAATATTGTCTTATTCCTTGACGCCTGTGATCATTACCCCGTGGGAGACGCAACACTCGGTTCAAGAAAGTGGCGCCAGGAGCTTTTTCCTCGAAAACAACTGTTGGCGGACTGTTTAAAATTTTTCTTTGAGGAGTACCTGCGTGAGTTCTTCCTATCCTATCTAGATCTCAATCGTCTTTCTCGCATTTGAGCTGACGTAAATTAAAAAGCCCTTCTCCAACCCATACCGTTGGAGGGTTTGGCGTCTTATTCCGAGGATCTGCAGAAGCTTGTTCAATTTGCTTCTATTTTCTACGAGGATCCGGAACTGGTCGCCGCTGAGCTATGTGAGATCATAAAAAGCACTTCGGGCTCGTACATGCAAAATCTTCACCGAGGTATCCACGGTTCAACCTCTGCACAAGTTGCGTCGACCTCTCCCGCCCCAAACAATTACAACACGCGACTGAAATGTGCCCCGAAGCTAAAACCAAGGAAAGGAGTCAACATCACACTCAGGGGAGGGCGTCTTCAAACCGTCCTGGAAGAATATACGGATTGGTGTCGGAAAAACAAATCGAGTTGGTCCGGAAATAAACCAAACAGCCAAGTACAAGGATGGTTCAAAATTGAACGAGTTCGGCGCACGTTTTGCTGCTGTAGTCTCATCGGAGAAGGTGAGTTTCAAAATTCTTGATCCCTTCACAAAAACTACCTATAGTATCATGACTTAGAATCAACAAAAATATTTTACGCTTAATGAATTGATGCCTTAACTTTATCCCTTAAAGCTTTTCACGAAGGAATCGCAGCGGTGTTGAAGATACGCTTTCCAGCTTCTGCGATCAAGTTGATTCGAAAAGAAGATAAATTGGAGTTGGAGGTTCAGAACTCGGATGACGGGAGTGAGTGGAATATTTTCAACTATTACAACTTCGAGCTGTCACCTGGAGACGAGCAAGAAGAAGAAGAGTCAAGCATGCTACCTGGTGAGGGAGCTGCAGATTCCACATTCCTACAGAGAATCTGCGAGCAGAAGAAATTGAGTCCCCCAGATGCGCAAAGATGGATTTCAAACCAAAGGTTAATGAAGTTGTACATTGAAGCTGGAGATTTTGATGATGATGGGTTCGAAAGCAAAGTACCACCGAAAGGAGGAAAGCAAGCTTTCCGGTAAGCCTCGTGGTTGAATAATTGACTTGATACGCATCTAACGTTCTGTTCTTATTCATTCTAGAGTCAAAAAACCGTCAACTGCTGGACCCAAGACAAGCGATTCCTCCCAGTTCGATTTAGAAGATCTAGCTCACATGAGAGTCTTGAATTCTCCCCACTGAATTACTTAACCATCACCTTTGGAAATTATCAGCTCAGAATTTCGCAAACCAACACCAGTCTCTTCACATCTATGAGCCTCGAATATTGAACGTATCACGATGTCTCACCACTAATACTATGCTATCGACGATTCAATCCTCTTTTCATCATGAATGATGGAGGAAAAGATCATTCGATATATGAACACGAGCATACCTAGAGCTAGACTATCTTTTCATTCTTGTCCAAAACTCACATTCAGGCAGAAACTTATTTTATCCCAAAGACATTTTATCTTAATATTATTTTAGACTCAGAAGACACGAATGAAACATAAAACAATTCCATCCATTTGTAAAAAATAAAACCATTTGTACAATTTTCTTCTTGATGGGCACTTGGCTTCATTGTCAACATTTGGCAGCAATACTTTTCTTAACATAATCACACTTGGCAAAATGAGGAAAAAGGGAAATAGAATTCAATGTCTAAATTTTATATGGCATTTGGGATACAGCCTGGTTAGATTTATAAAACCATTGATCTTCCATTATGCACTCTTCAGTTTGGACATTTTGTAGTTTTGGGGATTTTTAACCCTCAAAAAAAATATCTCATGTTCCATATTCATGTGCAAGAATAGGGAGGCTCAAAATCAAAAAAAAAAAAAAACTGTAGTAAAACCATATCCAGACATCAGGAGAAATCCCGCGCCATATTTGATGGTGCTTTGGGTCATATTGGCACCTAATTCGGCTCAGTCCCTGCTTCCATTGGCGTGTTAAGTTAGTATTGGCACTTTGAGATAAGTACATAGAGGGAGTATCAGGAATTTTGGGGTTGGGATTTTGGCTAGATTCTTTCCGTCAAGAGCCGCTCTGACCGTCTCGAACTTGCACTCAGGCGAATACTTTCGGAAAACCATGGCCTGATTGAAGACCAAGTCACAACGCAATCAGCCTCCAAATCAAACAAAGTGAGAGCAGAGAAGAATTGTGATTACCGGTAGTGGTCGGAGTGGCCAATGAAGTGCGCAATTCTGGGTCGGTTACGAAGGGTGTGTGCAGCTGGCAGTCTGGGCCAACAGGAAGATGTTCGGCCAAGGAGGTGGACCCCGGCCGGGAAATTCGGGGGAAAAAATGTGGGGGACAAAAAAAATCCGCGAGGAAAAAAAAAAAAACCGGCGGAAATCCGCAAGCATTTGTGCGATAGCTTGTACATATAAGACTACTTTTACGAAGCGATGTTCCATTGTTTCTGGACTTGTGTTGAGTTAGGGGTTTCCGCTGGTTTGTGCAGTGAATTCTGCTCTTGAGACTTGACGGGAGCCATGGCGCAAGGTATTCCGGCCCGATGTGTGTACGCCCTGCCCACAGACCTCGACCCACTCGACCGGCTGCCATCCAACCGAGGCCGCTCATCGGCCGTCCACAACCTCGTCAAAGCTTTCGGGCTGATCCGGACAGCCGCGCAAGACAGTGATGACCCTGTCGCTAATCGTGCCCGGGTAGTGTTGACCGATCTGGCATCCCGTGCCGAGCTGGAAGAGTTTCATGATCCGGAATACATTGGTTCGTTCGCAGTTGACTCCTCATCTGTTCACTGTGTGCCACCGAGCTCATCGTCTGCTTGTTTCTTGTACTACTGGGCTTCATTACTTATCGTAGGCTCACTATTGCGAGGCTATGATCCACAGGATAATGCTTTAGGCAACAAGAGGGGACACACAGGCTCAGGTCGCGCGTTTGGTTCTGCAACATCTGAACTAGATAGGCCGGCCACGGAAGATACCCGCAGTGCAGAAGACGAAAATCTTGAGGAGTTCGGTCTAGAACATGTACAGCTCGATCGTCCTTAGATTCATTCCCTGTGGCAAGCCATACGGAATTGAAAGGAGTGCTGACTTCGATCGTCATTTCCATGCCACTCACTTTAGGACTGTCCGCCCTTCCCTAAGATGGCTCAGTATGTTCTGGCTGTAGCCGGTGCAGCACTCCAGACTAGCCGGGAACTCCGTGAGGATCGAGCTGATATCGGAATAGTCTGGGATGGAGGCAGGTGAGGAGAACCCGACTGATCAAACAGGGAGGGTAGTCCTGTAGAGGAGAACGACAATTGAAACCACTGCATACTTGCTCCCTCTGCCTAGGCATCACGCTCAAAGGTCAACTGCTGCCGGCTTTTGCTATATCAATGATGCCGCCCTCGCGATATCTGAGCTGCGCCGACAACCCGTAGAGAGAGGGCTGAAAAAGCTTGACCGAGTCTTATATCTTGACATGCTTGACATTCACCATGGGGATGGTAAGTTTTCCTCGAACTGACTGTCATGCACCTATGTACCTACAATATTGTATCTTGCTGACCTATGCGTATGACCTCTCATCCGAAACCACCTCGCTTATCTACTGAAGGCGTAGAACTAGCTTTTTGGAATACCTCTCGAGTATTGACACTCTCCGCCCATTTCCATGACCCCAAGGGAGGCTTCTACCCACTAAGTGGTGACGTCCTGTCCTCTGGCCCAACTCCTCCCTCACCAGCTGCTTCACACGCGCTCAACATACCAATCCGGATACCAGGTGCGCTGAGCTACGTGTGTCGCCGTACCATCATACCCTTGATTTCTGCCTACCAGCCCTCCGCAGTGGTGATTCAATGCGGGGTAGATGGCTTGGCGGGTGATCCGATTGGGGGTCGTCTCTGGGGTTTAGGACTAAAAGAGATGGGTAGCTGCCTGGAAACTGTCATTCAGGATTCCATCTGTCATGACCGCAAAGTCCTGCTCTTAGGTGGAGGTGGCTATCACACTCCCAATGTGGCCCGAGCTTGGGCATACTTTACTTCCATTGCCGTGTGTAACCAATCACTAACACTATCAAATGTTGCGCAATAACTGACCTGCGTTCTCATCCGACCAATGCTTTACTGAACATACTATCAACCGTAATATGATGGCACATTTAGTTGGGCAGGAAATTTGACCTGGAGGAGACTGAGATCCCGTTGGAGGTGCAGGGCGATGTAGACTATGCGCCCACTTACTCTCTAGACGTGCCTGGGTTAGAACGGCCTTTAAGCGAGCACAAGAAGGGCAGCGATATCAGCTTTGAGAATGACACTGAGCTACAGGCAGTCATCCTTGAAATGGATCGCCATCTATCACTCTTAAAAAATAAATATTCTAGCTCATAGCATTGTGAAACCCGCTCCGCTCATTAGTTTCACAAGACTGTCAGGCAAGATCACATAAGCCAAACTCCACCTTTATAAACCACCGCTCCCCGCTCCCTCCTAGCTCGGTAGAGAATTCTGACCTTCCATCTACTGAGCTAGGTACGTCTCCACCCTTTTCCATCTTTTCCATCTTTTCCATTTCATTCATCCTTTCCATTTCATTCATCCTTTCATTCCTTGTTGTATATACGGAGAGAATTCTGACCTTCCATCTACTGAGCTAGATAATTGCAATACAGACCAGACCGCGGTTCTAGAAATTCTCTCCAAGGTCATTGCCTTGTTCCCGCCCGTCCGTCCGCACAGTGAAGAGCTCTCCGCTCTTACAAGCATCTAGCCCTGTTATCCAAGTATTCAGGTCTCATAGGAGTTCATTTGTAGTACTTCAGCTGCTTTATCCAATTTTCCGCCATTCACCAAATGAGAGCTTTGGCGGTAATCTCTTGAATAAAAAAATGCGTCAAGATTGAGTTCAAAGAGAGCCAGAGAGAATGCTTCAGAGGGACAGAGAACACAATGGAAGGTATTTCTCTCTTTTTCTCTCTTAATCCTATTGGACCAACTCCTGCGGCCAAAATCTTTTGACATCAGACAGGTCCATTTCCATGCTTAACTCCGTGGAGTTGCAATGTTTGCTATAGCTTTACCCATCTGATGACAAAAAATCTTGGCTTTAGAATTTTCCAATGCCAAACCAAGATGTGTAGAGGAATTGGGTTCTGCACCTATGCACCATTGGCCCTGGACGCTAGAAAGTCAAGATGCATAGCGGAATGGGATTCTCCAGCTACGCATCATTGGCCGTGGACGCTTGACAGAGCTGGATTATTTTCATGCAGCCCCAAGCCCCACCTTTATAGGAATCATCTCACAAATCATCCTCCAGTTCACCTCTACATTCTTTGTTCACTGATTCTTCTGCAATATCCTGTTCTGGTCATTTCCAGCACATGTCTCAAACAAACAAATGCAGTCTCCAAAACCAAAACATTGCTAGTTGACTTGATTGCCCAGTTCTCACCTAATGTGGTCTTCTCCAAGGACCAAGTCATCTCACAATTCTTCAGTCAATTTCTTCCAACACTACAGTGCCCCGCATGCCCTTTTGACTACCCCTCCAGGGGTGTTCCAAATTTTTCATTTTTTAAAAAAAAAAAATTCTACACTGTTTTTGAACGGTTCCTGTGGCTTTTCTTGCTAAGAAATGTCAGAAAAGGCCCGGTATGTGATGGAAAACACCAGAAATTGGAAATAAATGTTGTGTATTTATGTATTGCAGTGTATTCCTGGCTAAAGATGCAAGCAAAAACACTGCAACAACATCCATATGTGTTTAAAATGTGTTTTCCAAGAGTGCAATGAGCTGCTGAAGCTTGCGCAGAAGAGCTTGTAACTCAGAAAGGCATCAAGAAAAAAAAGCGCAAGGTCAGAGTCATTTTTTCTCATGTAAATAGATGTAAATACAGGATCATTATGCAATAATCACTTGTATATGCATATCCCATACTTTATAAGCCCATACTACAAAGATATAAATGCAAATATGCATTATTAGCTGAGTGTTCCAAATTTGCAGAGCCAAAAATTTCAAACTTTTTTTGAGGCATTGGACAGACATGGGGATGATATTTTCTGAATGCCCTGCTCTTAAAGAGCTTAAAGATGTATAGTACAAGACGTTTGAATGTCTCATGTTCTTTGACATACAGCTCCAAAAGGTTTTTTTTGCAGGGCCGGGGTAGTCAAAAGGTGGTGTGGGGCACTGTAGGGAAATGCGTGGCCCTGCACTTGAGACCAGGAACCAAATACATGTCTGCTTCAAAACCTGAAACAGTTACCATAAAATTATTATTGCCTCATTACATACTTTCAAAGCACACAGGACATGATGAATTGCACAAATTGAAGTACACCCTATGCTAATCAAATGTTCAGTCATAGTCATGCTGGGAAACAAAGTTTGCTAATTACCTCAGTGCCAGCTTTGCATCCCAAGACCAATATGGTAAATAATAAAGTGAGTTTTGAGGGATTGCTCCATCGGCGGGTTGATGTGATGAGAGCCTAGCATCTGTTGGCAGTCCAAGTTGACAAGAACGCTCTGCGTTTTGCGGATGGTTCCCAGAGTAAAAAGAGAGAAAAGGTTTTGCAATGTAAGAGGATATTATATAGAATCTTAAATTGCCATTGGACTGATCTATTGGCAATAGAGCGCCTGCGGCCAGCACATCCACTACCAGAAAATCTGCTTCAACTGCCACCAGTTGACATGCAGGCTAATCCCATCTTACTACTCTTTTACTTCCAAGTTAATTCAAAAAAAGTTTTCTTGCACAGTCACTGTGCACAATGCACAGTGACTGTGCATTGAAGTTGTTTTGAAGTGTTATTTGAGTAAGATTCAAGTAACAGCAGAAGTAAAATCAAAGTAACTGCATGTCAACTGGTGGCAGTTGAAGCAGATTTTCTGGTAGTGATCAGCCCTTTGAGGCTTAGGTGTCAATGGGGATGGGGGATTGGGAATTCAAGTGGATTATGTGAGAAGGATTGTTGTGCAGTGAAGCCTTGGAAATATCAAAAAGGGTACACCTGTGACTGACCCACAAGGAGGCTACTTTAAAAATGACAACACATGTTATGATTGGTTGCATACATGGGTGCAGCTGAGACTGATCTCAATGGGGAACTTTCAATGTTTTTTTTTTTTCATGGAGCCAACTTGGAGCGGCTGGGATTGGTTGGTTTGGGAAAACAAGCCAGCAAGATTGCCAACTCAATCAATCTGCTGATGACCAGTTGGTGCAGCTCCGAGAGATTAAATATTGAAGCTTTGCAATTGAGTTTGAATGTTGTCCATGTTTGACCATTGTTATACAATCCTCAATCCTTATCATATGTGGGGTCTGGCGGGGCTTTGGTGCCACTGATTCCTCTTTCACCTTTCTTGTCATTTTTGATATCCTGGATGGTCCCAACTTTGGTGCCAAAATTTCCATCTGCTTTGGTCTCACCACTGTCAGCAACAGTATTAGTCTTGGCAGACTCCATCTCACGCTACACAAGGAAACCACTGGATAATGGTTGTGGCGTAAACATACCTCATGATGGGCCAACTTGATTTTATTCAAGCCTGTTGATTTGAATCACTTCTACATTGGAGCACTGGCTTGATTTGAAGAACTTGACAACCAATAGCCTTTATCTAAATTATAAATTTTGGACAAGAGTTGAAAATAGGGGGTATCAAATATGACCAAACCAGTCAATAAAATCTGTCAATTAGAAATGGCCAAATCCACAATTTCTAATTGACTGGTTTCCAAAAAGGGGTAGCTAAAAACCCAACGGGTTTTGAAAACAAATAACCCAGGTTTATCAACCAAATCCATCGTTTCCAAATAAGTCAATTTTATCACACCTCACAAAGCCTAAACAATCACTCATCCTGAAAAAATCACTCCTCCTGAAACAGTCACTGCTTGTCAAACATTCTCTCCTCCTAAAACAAAACAGAACTCATCCAATCATGCGCCAACCACCATCTCAAAACCAGCAACTACATCAAGCAGCCAATTCTGCAGCAATGATAATGCTTTTTGACTTGGAGAACAATGATTTAGAACTTGAAGAATTTTATTCCTATTGCCGGTCCAAACTTCAGAAACAATAACTCAATTCTAGGGGAACCACAACAAGATTCCATCCCCGTTATGACTTTTCAAACAGGCAAGGACTTTCTGAATTATGCTTCCTTGAACTTTTTCAAATGGAATGGCCATGTTTTCTCAACCTCCTCCAACTGATTGAATACCATCCCATCTTCTACAACTCCTCTTGGAATCCACAACAAGATTCATCAGTTCAGCTTGCAGTTGCCATTTGTTGTCTAGGATCTAATGGCAACAGGGCTGCTGTCTTCTGACTCAAAAACCTCTTCCACGTTGGATATGGAAAAATTAATTTATACACCACTCGGGTCACCAAGGTTATTTATCAAATGCGCTCATGCTTGGCATCATGGTCAACTACCAAAGAATGACTAGAATCATCTCAGGTCATGCAAGAAGAAGGCTTCCCTGGCTTTGTAGGCTTTGTAAATGGAAAAATTATTCCGCTCAGTCAAAAGCCTCCTATAGATGGCAATCACTATTTTGATTGTAAGAAGAGGTGCAGTCAGCTTTATTTATCTCCATTAAATAGACAGACCACTGATTTTTCCATATTTTTTTCAACAGATACTCCATTTCACTCACTCTAGTTTGCAATGTAAACAAGAAGTTCATATCATACCTTGCAGGCTATCCTGGATCATGCCACAATTGTTATGTGTTCTCAAATATGCAGCTTGCTCAGCAGCCCGGACAATTCTTTGATCATAACCAATTCCTGCTGGCCAACTCTGCTTATCCAAGTAATCAATACACAATACCTGCTTACAAGGGGGCCGACTTACTCATTCCGGAGAATGTTGATTTCAATTACCATCTAGCAGAATCAAGAGTACAGATTGAACATGCTATTGGAATTCTGAAAGGCTGATTTGCTAGTTTGCGTGAGATGAGATCTCAAATCAGAAACTTTCACGAGATTAAGGCAGCCATAAAATGGATCATTAGCTGTGTTGTTCTACATAACCTACTTGCAGACCTAAAGGACCAGTGGAACAAGCTCTAAAAAGAAGAAGAACCTGAACTAGCACCTCCTGTTGGCCAGGAAAATGAAGACACTATCAATGGATTGCCAGGTTTTTTGCGCCCAATTACCCTGTCACACTTTGCTTAACTGTCACTGTTGCTGTGGTTTTTTTATGCAAGTTCATGTTTTTCAACTTCTCTTGGTGCTCTCACCTGCCTTTTTCTATCTTGCTGACACTCTGCTGCTGACATATTTCCTCCATCTTCCTCCACCTTTGCCCTGGACCACTGCTCACCTGCCTCCGCGGGATCTCGCTTGCTCCCCAGCTCCCCGGCCTCCACAACCTCCCTGACCCCTGGCTGATCCCTTGCTCGCTCCCGCCGGCCTCCATGGCCTCCCTGACCCTTTGCTTGCTCCCACTGGCCTCCGCAGCCTCCCTGACCTCCTGCTTGCCTCCCTTGACCCGTCGCTTGGTCCCGCCAGCCTCCACGGCCTCCCTGACCCCCTGCTTGCCTCCTTAACCCGTTGCTCGCCCCCCTGGCCTCTACGGCCTTCCTTGACCCGTTGCTTGCTCCCGCCGGCCTCCCCGGCCTCCCTTGACCTGTTGCTTGCTCTCTCAGGCCTCCATGGCCTCCCTGACCCTTGCTCGCCTCCCTTGACCCCTCCATGGCCTCCCTGACCCGTAGCTCGTTCCCCTGACCGCCTCCGCCGCAGCTGTCAGCACCTGCCTCCTCTGCTGCTCACTGCAACCTCACAGGTACGCACCCCTCTAAGCTCCCTGTCATTGCAACATGAACTAACACCTCTCTTATAACTTTGCACATCTTCAGATATGTCTTTAAAGCTCACGCATGTGGATTCTGAGTCCATTCAAGATGGCCAACACATGCTACAATCCGCGGCCCCTGAAGCTCCCAAGCTGCTCCCCCGGAATACTTGTTGCAGCGTCCAAGGCTGGTCACCATGGAACTAGTATGATTGGTACTGCACACACGTAGCACACCTTTCAGAAAATTCCAGACTAGTTGCAGATTAGTGTGAGCTAGAGAAAGATCAATTGTGGAGTTGATGAAATGGTGTGATTTTTGAAATACTATTCTGAGAGGATTCAAAAGAGTAAGTAGCAAATGGATGAGTGGGAATAAAATGGCTGTTGCTGAGAATGAAATTGGAGTGGTTGAAATGTGGAATCTTACCCACCGCAGTGTTTGTCAGCTGCAGGAAAAATAAAAAATGACTTTTTTCCCAAAATGAATGTGGGTTTAGGTTGATACTTGATAGGTGCTGACGCAATAAATGTAATTTTTTTGAAATTTTATCAACTGTTTTGGAAATGGCGGATTTGTCAAGACCAGTCAATTACATAAGTGTGGATTTGGTCATATTTGATACCCCCTAATGATGATATCACCTCAATCCTTAACTCCCTTTGATTTACCTAGTAATATGTACTGCTCAATCATTGCATTTGCCCTCAACCCCACATACCCTGCACAAGCGCATGGAGCGCAAAATGAGAAAGTTGATTCCAGAACCAGCTTCCTGTCAGTTTGAAGAAGCTTCAGGAAATATTGGGAGATCTGAAGATCTCAGTTTCTGTTCAGAGAAAAAGCCACTTCTGCAACCCAATTTCCCTGAGCTTGACTCCAAGGGTAAACCAAAATCAATTTCTACATATCTCATTTTAAATAGACTGTGACTGAACTAAAAAAAGATCATGTAATTGCTGGATTGAATTTGGCAAAGCTCCAAAAGCACACTCTCAAGAATATACCAAAGCTTGCAAGCCTTTGTTGAGTCCATTAAGGCACTTTTTGGCCATGGAAAGATCAATATCTTCCTGAAAAATCTGATAGAAGATCATCCTAATAAAAGATGTGAAACCGCAGAGGGTGCAACTCACCAAATCACTCTATCAAACAAAGATGATATTAGTTGAATAATATGCAGCTTTGCAGCTTATGATTGAAAATCATGAAAAGATTTCCAAAAATATTTGACCAATGTTTCTGTCATCTGAGGTGTATGTGGACCCTGTTAAATTTCTGGCAACAAAGCTTCCCGCTTATAAGGCCGGATTTTTGGCCCAAGATCAACAAAGTGGGTTGAAAGCTTCATTTTCTCCTTCTAATTATTTATCTCCTCCCCTCAGGGACCAAGATTATCTTATTGAGTAATTGACAATATTCTTACGGCATGTGAAAAATGCAGCCATCCAGTATCTTTTACCAAAGGATCAACAATACCTCAGCAAGCTACTTGGTTTCATGGGACCCAAATTTTTTTTGGAACCGTGGTTTAAATTTGCATTGAAGTGGATATCCCAAGACAGAGGATCAATCTCAAAGGATTTTAAAAAGCAAGGCCAAATTGTGTGGGAAATGGAGTGCATAGAGCTTTGTCTAGCTCTTTCGGCACAAGCTGGTATAATGGATGAATCAATCAAAGTCAAAATTAATGATTGTGAATCTAAACTGGTTAGTTTTTTTGGCAGTTGTGATGAATTTAAAAGAGCATTGGCGGTTTAGAGGATATGGAATTTTACAGAGATTATAAGAAGGGGATAGATAGTGAGTTGTTTTTATTCATTATTGAGAGGAAGGGTTCTCAGTTAACTCATATGACACCAATCATCTTCAAATGATATGAATAAAAGACCCATCAACAGGAATAGGCTTTCAGTTTCAACTTATGGAACCGTGGGGGCATGATTATTATGGGTATAAACATATCCTCTACATGAAAAATTCAATTTACAATCATCTTGGGATTCATAAGCATGAATTTCATCTAAATACAATCATCATACAGCAGGGTGAAATTGCATTTGAAGGCTTCCAGAAGCATGTGGAATTTTCTGAAAAACTTGAAGAGGAGAGACAAAATATATTGAAAATTATAAATACTGAAGGTTATGACATTTTGTTTTGGTATGCCATCCAGATGGCAAAACCAAACTATGTATGAAAGTGTTGTGGTTTATTCCTCTTCATGAATGCATATTCCCTCAAGATACTAGATTTTATTTCCATTCATTCTTTCATTTGAGGATTTTATTCCCTCATGGGCATTGGTACTTGATTTTCTCTTTCAGTATTTTCTATCTAGAAAACTGATATTCCCTGAAGATTCTAGATTTTATCTTCTGAAATTCTCCCTTTTTAGAATTATAATTCCCTCACTGCCGGCATTAACCGGTCAAACACGGCAGTTCGAGCGGTGCTCAAACAGCCGTGTTCAACCGGTGGTCGGACAGGCACTGTCCGACCGAAGCACCTGCCGGCGGGTTGGACAGGCCTGTCCGATCAGTTCCTGGGACCGGTCGCACAGGACCAGCCGGGACCGGTCGGACAGATCTGTCCAACCAGTTGGTTCTTGCTTTGGTTGGACAGTGCCCGTCTGACCACCGGTCGAACACGGTAGTTCGAGCACCGCTCAAACTGCCGTGTTTGACCGGTTAATGCCGGCAGTGCCTCAGGGTACCAGATTGTCTCTTTTTGCTCTCCAATTTAACACATCATGCTCTGGCTTCAGATCAGACAGCAATACCTAGAGAGATGTAATTTTGCAATGAATTATATTCCAGGAATGTTCTCAATATGCTTTATCTCTGATGATATCACATTGGCATTGGAAATCATTTACATATATGCTTCTTTTTCTGTAAGATGGCTTGAGATAGCAATGTTACACACAAAATAGGGATGAAAAAGGCTAGAACAGGCCCTGATGGTTAGATATATTGAGATATACAAGTAAAAAAGTAAAAATATTCAGGAGGATGTGGAAAGGGGTACGTAGGATCTTGAAGACTGGAAGCTCAACAAAAAAAGAGTAACTTAAGTAACAGATATATTTGAAATTGAAGACAAAAGAAGTTTTGTGGTTCAAAAAAACCAAGTTCAACTTGAGCAAATCAAAATGGACAAAATTTCATAATTTTTTCTTTTCTATCTTAACCAAATTGATAACATCTGATCTACCATCTGAGAAACAGGTGTGGTTAATGTTCTATTATCACATCTTGAAAAGAAAATTTGATGAACCAAGCTAGGATTTCTGAATGAATCATGTAAAGTGACTCACTTGGTTTGGGATGAAGGTTTAGAAAGTAACAATTTTGCATGTTGTCACATCTAATTTGGATGTCAGCCTCTAGACTCTATCACAGGATGATAGTTTCTTTTTTTTTTTAAAAAGTGCTGTTGATTTCACATATACCTAATCATATGAACGTACAACCAGTGATACTTTATCAAAACCAACTGACGCCTGATATGTATTATGAGAAGCTACAAAATAGAGAGAAGGATGAAAGATACATAAAGAAATACATAGCTGCCGCACGGGAAGCCCTGACCGGGGATCCCCGAGGGATAGCCCCCGATGGGAATAAAACAATCGACTTGGCCGCGTGCGCCCGGGCAACTTTTGACTCCGACGGGTTGGACGCGATGGCATTTTGGAAACCAGGGACTATCGCACCAGGTGAGAACGATTGCTTTCCCTGCATCTCATCTAGTTCTGCTTGGGGGCATTGACCAAGCTGTCCGCGCCAATTCTCCAGGTAGCTCTCTCGATCGAGCAGCTGATCGAGCTCCAGCGCTTGTGCTGACTGCCGCGCCTACTCTGAAGCTCCCGATCCTTGCTCACCGTCGTGGATTACTCTATGCCATCGAGAAGTTTGGATTCACCATCTTGATCGGTCAAACTGGCTCGGGAAAGTCGACTCAATTGCCCCAATTCCTACACGAGGCTGGGTGGACTGCTGATGGCCGCCAGGTGGCCATTTGCGAGCCTCGACGGATCGCTGCCACAAGTTTAGCAAGTCGGGTCGCAACTGAAGCGGGCTGGGTGCTTGGTGAAGAAGTTGGCTATGCTATTCGATTCGAGGAACTCACTAGCAAGAGAACATGCATCAAATGTGCGCGTCCATGCAATGCATCTGTCTAATCCAATCTGACTCTCTGTAGCTCTGACCCCCCATTCCAGGACATACAGATCTTACCGATGGTATGCTGTTTAGGGAGCTCTTGTTGGACCCCTTATTGAGTCGTTACAGCGTAGTGGTAGTCGATGAAGCCCACGAGCGATCTTGCTATACTGATTTATTGCTGAGTGTGTTAAAAAAGTGGGCACAGAACATTTTTGATGTGACTTGTGGTCAATTCGCTGATGGTGTTTTCTTACTTTCTTGTATGTACTGACCTAGGATCCAAGCGATCAGGAAGGATCTACGAGTTGTTGTTTGCTCCGCTACCCTCGATGCCGACCACTTGCGTGACTACTTCAACAGTCAACCCGCTCTACATACAGGAGAGGATAACGCAACAATTATTAGCATTGAGGGCAGGATGTACCCAGTCGAAATTGCTTATCTCGAAAAACCAACGGAAAACTACATAACTGCAGCTGTGACTACAGTCATGGAAATTCACTTGACTGTTGGCATCTTCATCAGATCACTTCATGATTTCGCTTGTCATCTCTATCATTGTGTTGCTGACATTACTCTCTCCGTGATCAGCAACCGCGCGGCGATATTCTGGTGTTCCTGACGGGTAAAGAAGAAATTGATGAAGTATCTTCTCAACTCCTCGAAAAATCTCAGGAGCTGCGGTCAGGCTCGCTCGAACTATCGATCATTCCTTTTCATGCCGCTTTGCCACCCGAAGAGCAACTCTGGGCCTTTCAGCCCGCTCGAAATCGGGACGCCCGCAAAGTGATTGTGGCCACTAATGTCGCCGAAGCTAGTGTAACGATCGAAGGGATTAAGTACGTTGTGGACTCTGGTCTCGTTAAAGTTGAGCACTTTTTTTCAATTCACACCACTCGAACGGTCATTGATGCTGAATGAATGGAATGCTAGCTCCGAAAGTTCGACGTCAATCAAGGAATAGATGTACTCACGGTCTGTCCAGTCTCCAAAGCATCTGCCACTCAACGTGCCGGCAGAGCAGGGCGCACTTCGCCTGGAAAATGTTTCCGGCTTTATACCGAAGAGGACTTTGACTCTCTTGCTCCGCAAACGGAACCTGAGATCTGTCGGACAGAACTTACGACAGTCATATTGCAACTGAAAGCACTCGGAATCGATAATGTCGTCAAAGGCTTTGAATTTCTCGATGCGCCATCTAGTTTACTAGTAGAGCGAGCCTTGGAATTTTTGTTTGCCTTAGGTGCCCTCGATGAATCGGGTCGCTTAACTAATGACTTGGGACTGAAAATGGCTGAGATGCCAGTGGAGCCTATGATGGCCAAGACTGTCAGTAGTTTTTTGAGTTCAACAGAAACGAGTACGTGTTAAGGACGCTAAGTGACCTTTGGCTCATTTGCAATTGCAACAGCTCTTGGAATCCCAAGAATTTGGTTGCTCTGAAGAGATTGTAACCATTGCGGCAATGACGTCTGTTCAGGTAAGAAAATATACCAACCGCCAACGTTCTGTACCCTTTATAATGATCATTAATCCTGCAAGTTATATGCTCTACGCTTGTAGAATGTTTTCGTTGGTGGAAACTCAGACGAAATCAATCAAATTCTACATCGTCCGTTTATCGCGACCGAAGGTGACCACTTCACCTACTTAAATGTATTCAATAGCTTCATCAAGGATGGAAGATCGAGTGCAAAGTGGTGTGCCAAGCACCGTCTAAATTTCAAGGCGCTCAGTCGGGCGATCAATATCCGAGGACAGCTGGTGAAATATCTCAAGAAATTTGGGGTTAGCCTGGTGAGCTGCGGTGGGGATGAGCAAAAAGTTAGAAAGTGTCTCGTCAGCGGCTACTTCAAAAATGTGGCGTTGATGAAGGATGATGGAAGTTACCGGAGTTGCCGGGATGGCAATGTAAGTCGTTTCGTCCAATCAACCAGCTTCACCTTTGACAGCTGGTCCAATCCAATTCAAGCAACCTTTGCTTATATTTATAATATGATCTATCTATCACCTTCGCAAAGATTATGTTCGTACACCCGTCCTCGGTGATGTTTAATCGCAAGCCTGAGACAGGGTTTGTAGTATATCACGAGATTACAGAGACAAAAAAGAAGCTGATGAGGGACTTGACTGTGATTGAAAGTGATTGGTTAACTGAACGTAAGTAAGGGTTTTTTTCAATCGCGGAACTATGCCTCTAACCGGAGTACAAAACTTGACGCTCAAGCTGACCTTCCTCATTGTTCCTATCTGGCAAACTACAGTGGCCGGGCACTACTACCAAGTAAAGCCAAGAAAACCCAGCTGATAGCTTCCATTCCAACTCCTTTTTATCCTCCTTGATTATGAAAGGGATGCGCTCCAGGTCTCGGCTCATTTATTGCAAATCGATCCAATCTCTTTTATTTCACACATTGAGGAGAGTGTAGTAAGACATGATTGCCGGAAGCTGTCGCCACTACCTGCGAAAGATCATATCACATCGAGAAATCTCGGGAGGCTCAATGAGGACTTGCTGAAGGGAAAAGTCAAGAATCAGGTTTGGAAGAAAGTGATAGTTGGGACTAATTGAGCTGGCTGCTAACTAGTTCTCTGGTTTGGGAGGAACTATGTATACCACCCTTGTTGGGCGGCATATTGGCGCGGGTGACGAGATCTTATTTGTGACACCTACGCAAACAGAAGTTGACAGCCAGTGATGAGCCACATTACTCGAGGTGTGCAAAATGTTCCGAGTCCTTGAAAAATGGCAAGTATCACAAGATTTGACACCTATCTCCTTGCTAGGTTGTTGAAATGGAGTGGTACGTAAGGCAGGGCAGGGTAGCAAGGAAGGGTTTTTTCTTTCAGGAAGAAGAAAACATCAGAAGCTTCGCAGCTTGGATCCACGCCAGTAAAACAGGTATCGGTACCGCAAAACCATACCTCCATGCAACTGTCATGAATGGGGCTGATTCCTAGCCTGTTGGGGTAGTGCAGTTGAAGTTTGACATAGCATATCTCCCTCCTGCATTTGTTTTAGGACAAGAAAACATTTGAATCCTTTTTTCTTTTCTCAGGGCAGAGGAAGGACAAACGAGGTGATGGAGGCCAAGAGGCAAGTTCCGACAATCAGAGAAAGAAGAGGGTCTGGGAAAGGAGAGGGGGGAGGATAGATTAAGGGGAAGGGATGGTGGACTGTTTGTATTTCAAGGTACCATCGACGATGCCAGCCCACAGACTGTCGTTAAATTCCAATGCCTGATTGAGTTGGTTTTTAAGACGGGCATTCTCGGCGGTAAGTTTGTCGATTGATTCGGTGTGGGATTTGAGTTGGAGGTCCGAAAGGTCGGTCTGATGTGAGTGGGCAAGGGAGGAATGGAGGGGACCGAGAAGTGCCGATGAGGCGTTGGCCGGGCGAGGCTCACGACTGGGCAAGCTGAATGGATCGTCCTCTTCTGGCGCGTGTTGATTGGCTTGCTCGATCTTGAGGATGGTGCACAGCTCTTGACAGGCTCTTTGCGGGTTGCCAGCTTGGTGCGACCCCTGGCCACGTTGCGAGTCGCCGTTCTTGCCGACCACCCGGCCCAGTAGACCGACCGGACGGGGAGAGACCACGGAGGCGCTGGAACCGTCAATACCCGAGAGGGCGTCGGCGACTGAGCTTGAAAGAAGGTCCGGCGGCCGTAGAAAGGTACTCAAATACACCACCGGATCTTTCGCATCACCCATCGAGTTCGGGTGTGGAACCGTCTGACCCAGTGGTTGTAGAGAAGGGATGGAAAGATGGACAACTTTCCCGTTCGAGAGCCCGCATAACACCACCGAACTCGACACGATCGGCGAGGGTAAATGGAGCGCGGTGATTCGGGTGGATCGGGGACTGGTATATGACACCTCTTCGTTCCCCGGTTCCGTCTGCTGAACCAATCCGCTGGGTCCATGTACCCGAGAGATACCCCCCTGAGGAGCTGCGTGACTGGGCCGAGAAAACAAGGGGATAATCTGCACCTTGGAGACGGGGATGGGACTGGATTGCTGAGGCTGAGCAGCGGAGCCATCGACCAACTGAGCTTCATCAGATTCGTTCTTCAGCAAAGCGGCGTAGGAGACTATGATAAACCGCTCTAGCGGATCGACTGCCAAGTGATGAGCAGGTCCAGGTACGGCAAAGGTTGATAGCAGGGGAGATGATGCATATAATGGCGACCATACCTAATAATGAAGTCAGTTAGGTGGAAATTTTATACCAGATATGAACGCAATTTGTAAGAGACACGAAACTTTGATCGTTTGATCTAAACTGGCGGTAAATATCCTCAGATCCGGGAAACACCCACTCGACACAAAGACATCAGAGATGGGGAGGGTATGGTCTGAGAAGATCGAGTATGGTGTGTGTGAAAGGTTTGAGTCAAATGCTTCGTCCACTAACCTGAATATTGTAACAAGTAAGGATCAGAAAGCGGTGACAAAGAGAAGAAATATGCGGTATTGTACACTAATGGACTGACGTTGGAATAGACCAGATAGAGCACATGGAGTCCTCGCTTGCGGTAATTAATGCTGCTTCATCGTCGGTGAAAGCCAGACATGTGATTGACTTGTAATGGGCATCGAAATTGGCTAACAGGGTACCGGTACTGAGCTAATCTGCGCAAGGATGAGATGAGTTTTTTGTTCCACAAAAAAAAAAAAAAAAAGAAAGAAAGAAAGAAAGAGGTCAGGAATGAATTGGGGGGTGTAGAATGAAGTGTGGAAGGATATATATATAAAAAACTGACCTCCCATAGTAAGACTAGACCGTCACTTGAGCCAGTGGCGAGATAAGTGCCTGAGGGACTGATGGCCAGCACGATGACTCGACCAGGGGGGATGAGTCTTTGAGAGGGTGTCGGTTTGCCCGCGAGGGTAGACCAGAGTAGGATGCCATTCCGGCCGTCCTTGCCAGAGATGGAGAGGACGGTGGAGCCGAGCGAATGGGCGGAGGGCAGATATGCGACCGATTTCCTCGGCGGGAGTAGACTGCTAGCTGGTGCTCCTCCTGATGGGGTGGATGAGGATGTGGAGAATGCGGCGTTCGCAGGGGTCTTCAGCTGGTGCACTGGACACGATGTCGATAGCTCGTGGAACGACAGACTCTGCGTCCCTTCGCTTGAGTCCGGAAGAGCCGAAAATAGGATTCCAATCGTCATTTTGTTCCTGTCCCTTTCTTCTCTTTCTCTCTGCGGAATATCTTCTTTTTTTTTTTTTTTTTTTGGCTTCCATTAAAGAATATAAGTCATTTTCAATTTGCATACTGCATTTTGCATAACCCACTCATACATATTCAGCTTGGCTTTAAAGACAGCTTCTGGCGCACCCACATAAAATGTTGGCAGAATGTCAGTCAAAGATTTATGTATCAACTTGCATTCCCCACACCGGGTTGATGGCCCCATCTTTGGGACATGGCCTTCCCATTATATGAGACAGAGCATGGTGCCTTTGGGCAGGCGAGGCCCTAACATGCTGGGCAGTGGGCACCACCCAAACATTTTTTTGGGGGGTGAATGGTAAGATTGAATCCCTACTCAAAATTTATGTATCCCAAATGCCAAGGAAGAACAGGGGAGTTATAGTAAGCAAGACCTGGATCATGGTGAGCATGAATTTCCTTGTTTGGCATAAGCTTTTATGTATGTAGTACTCATCTTTTTGGCAACACCTGAGGCTGTGTATTCCATCTGATCTGAATTTGTTGGTGTGAGGAGGACACACCCTTACACAGGGTTATGAGTAGCATCCCCTATAACAGCTACTTATATTGGTCACTCCTCTCTGTATCTTGCCAACTTGGCCTGTAACTTTAATTACTGCCCAACACATGAACATCTCTGCCTACATAGACGGGCTTGCCACAACTATATGTTTGGTTCAAACACATGTTACTCAGTCTGGTAGTGCTGCTGAAGCAGCTCATCCTAATTTAAATACATCAACTTTCTATAGTATACAAACCCATCAGAATGTTCATCATATTGATTCTTCATGCCTTGTTTTTCTGATACAAAGGTGGCTCAAAGTAATTGAATTTATTTGTTCTGGGGCCATCAAGACCTCTCCATTGACAATTCAGTGTTCAAAACCAACCAACCAACCAACACTACCAGAAAATCTGCTTCAACTGCCACCATTTGACATGCAGGCTAGTCCCATCTTACTCCCCTTTTACTTCCAATTTAATCCAAAACAAATTTTTTGGCACAGTCACTGTGCACAATGCACAGTGACTGTGCATTGAAGTTGGGTTGAAGTTTTTTTTGAGTAAGATTCAAGTAAAACACAAGTTAAATCAAAGTGACTGCATGTCAACTGGTGGCAGTTGAAGCAGATTTTCTGGTAATGCAACCCCCCCCCCCCCGAAAAAAAAAAAACATGAAAAGGAGGCCTTCTTGAACACTTGCAGTATATAGCACTTCACAGAGCTTGTGCTCAAAGCCTTGGGAAGTTGTTTGCAGTGTGCAAAGTATCAGCCATACTGAGTGTTATACCAACACTAAATGATTCAGTCAATGCAAAACCAAGGGCACTTGATCATTTTTTTATGTTCCGTACAGCTGCCTCCACATCAAACTGTCATGCTTTCTGACTCTGATTGAAAATATCCAGCCATCTATGTAGACTCAACTAATGAGGGGCCATCACTGCTGCATGATGATAGATTGGTCATCTTGCTGAATATCACTGGACTTGATTGTATATGTAAAACATCCATGATATAACTTCCTTGAGAGAAGATGATCAATGCCTGATTTTTGAGTGGATAAGATGTTCCACAAGTCAACAGCATGAGTTGTGGTCTTGTAGTGTGTGGAGAGAGTATGTAGCGCCACTAGATGGTTTAGCTCAGTTCAGAGTGTACTATCTGACCCGTTACAGCATCTTGTAACTCGAATCGGGAGCAAGTGCTCACACATGTATGGCAAATAATTGTCACCATAGTGGGTGCGGTTGATACTCCTTTATATGTACTGTAGCAGAAATGTTTTAATTCAAGCAGTCAACGAGTATGGATACAATGGTTCTTATAATCAGATAAAATAAGATCAAAATAGGAAACACATGGCCTTGATGAGCAGGGAGTTTTTTTTTTAGCGGGTGGATGTGGTGTGTTTATTTAGTTTTTGATGATTTGAGGTCCCTTTGGCGATATATGTCAGCTGTGAATGGACTGATGTGGAGAGAGATGTTAATAGGGGGTAGCTTCATTTTAGACGGAAGTAGGTCTCGACTCAACTCTTCATACTTGAGCGCCACTTGGTAGACGAGATAGACTAGCCCGGTTAAGATGACTCCAGCGGGTGATCGATAACTGTAGAATGTAGGTATGAGTGAAGTGGATGAGTTGTATACGAGTCTGTTTGTTTGTAAGGGTAAATACCTGAGGGCAGTTCCGAGGAAGCATAATGTGCTCCCATTATACATGGGGCTTGAAGTGAGGTTGAAGGGGAAACCCTGGACCATATGGTCCATTAGGATTCCAAAGTAGTCGCCCAGGTAAGTACCGGTGAAGCCCAGTGACCACATGGAAGTAATGACGAGCAGGGATCCGAGAGCGAATGAAGCTGTTGCAAAGGTTTGTATGATCGGCTGATCGAGTGATGCATGTGTGGGTTGGTTCTCTAATGCCTGTTTGTAACTGAGAAGCGGTGATGAAAAACGAGCAAATGCCTTGATATGATTTAGTTTTAGTTGTGCATGAATAATGAGTGGATAGGATGGGACTGACAAGTGGTCTCTGATGATACCTATGGCGAAGATGGTTACGCCGAGTAGATAGCATCCTCTATGCGCTGATCCTGCTAGCCGAGTGAGAAAGTGAGTGGAGTGTTCTAGAGATGAATGTAGTAGAATAGTATTGAGTGTGCTGGTGTGGCAATGATTGAGTGATTGAGAAATACCTTTACGTGCTACGTAGTTCCAGAAGAGAGGGTTGAAGAGGATCCATGCTACTGCTATCCAGAGGGAGTTCTGTTTCAAGTCAAGCCAGAGTGTGTTCATGTTTTATATATTAAATTTGTTTGTTTTGGGGTTTTTAGAGTAAAGAGAAGTGAGCACTCTGATGAGAGTATTTAAATATTTATGTAGTGGGATGGTGTATACACTCATAACGAAATACATATTTATGTAACCCCCTTTGAGATTCTATCTAAATATTATGTAAATAAATAGTAATTTGTTTTTTTCTTTCTTTTTCGCTACATATAAAGCTGTTCTCTGTTCAAGTGGGTTTTTTTTTTTTTTTTTAAATTGTCAGTCCTTTTTACAATTCTCTTTAGAGAAAAGCAACAACAACAATTAAGAAGAAGAAGATGCCACTGCTCAAGCTTGTGCCATCCAGCTGGTCCAACAAAATTAACGAAAAGAAGAAGAACTGGAAACAACAGCAACATACATTAAACAAAGATAACCACAACAGTAGTACTACCATCCTCTCTCCACCAAACACACCACCTTACTCTAAACAGATAGAACAGCACAACAGCAACACCACCCCATCACCACACCACCACCAACACCACCAACAACAACAACAACACCAGCATCAACATCAGTATCAACATCAGTATCAGGACCAGCAGCACTCTGACAGCCACCCCGAATCACCTAACCCACTCCCCCCGGAACTCACTATTGCAGTCATCCATCCTACCCTTACCAACCCAGACACCCCAAACATACAGGCTACCATCGAGTCCCGTCTAGCTGCTACTGGATTCAAAATACTGGACCAGCAGACCCTCTCCTTCCATACGAACCCAGATGCCACTCACACCCTCGCCAGATCATCCCCTGGGATCCAGGAAGCACTCTCCCCCAGTCATTCCAACATAGTCTATCTGCTCTCCCGATCCAGAGCCATCCAGGCATGGAAAGATCTCGTCGGAGTCGACTCCAGCAGCAGCAGCATGCAGTCCATGAACGAACCTCTCCAACAGCCACGCCCGGGATCACTGCGCTTCATCTTTGGTCCTAAGTCTATCTGGGCCGCAGATAAAGTGGAAGTGGTTTATCAGTTCATCCACTCCTTCTGGCCAAAGCATCTCCACCATCCCACCTTCAACCAACTACTGCTATCCCCCAATCACCAGCCGAACTTCCTCCTCCCTCCTCACCATCTCTCCGTTCCCCCACCCTCCCCCATCCGCACCCCTAAGCGAGTCTTCAAATTTAGTAACTGCTCACGTAAGCCACACATTTGAATACATATTCGTAAAAACCCCTCTTGAGACATCTCAACACCTGGCGCACCTTTTGAGTTTCATGTTTAAAAAATAAATAAATAAATAAATCAATATTTAAATTGGTTACACATGTACAATTTATTTATTGGCCCACTCTTTAATTGTAACTGATGCCTCGTCACTTTTTTATTCCCACACACAGCTGCCATAGCAACCGATGTGGTCCAGTCTAATAATAATAATAATAACGATAACTGCCCAGCTCAACCAACAAGTCATACAACCACGCCGCAACATTTGAAGATTATTCAAGATGAACCAGAACTAGTTACCGTCCATTCAAACCAGCCAGAAGAAGCAATCGCGGATCTCGATCACATCCAACAAAACCAGAGTCACCTCAAGCAATTTAACACTCGCATCCCCACCTTATCCTTCCCCATCTCTCACCTGTCGTCGAACTCTTCACTCACACCCACTACCCAAGAATCATCATCCACTTACCAAACAAACGACACCCCCAACGAATCCCACTCATCCTCCTCCCAAAGCAGCCTTCTTCACCCCCCCGGAAAGGGCCCGATCGATTCCAACATGCCATCCAACACTCATAATAACAACAGGACTATCTCGGATGACTGTACGTCGATCACGACGCGTCAAGTCCGCGCGTTTTCTCTCCTTTTTTTTTTTTTTTTTGGTTACAAAAGAAAAACAAAGAACTGATTGTTTCCCTCTGTCAATCAATAGATCCTCTACCTCAATCGCTGTCGGATCCTTTACATTCATCCAAGGCCGAGTCGCTGGGCACGAGCAAGATATCCGACTCGTATACCTTTCGCGCGCGTCCGATCCCCGCCTCGCTCACGGAGCCCACGTCCTCTCCCAAGATGTCGAAGGCTGCGATGCTCCGCTTAGGCCTGACGTGGACGCCGCCTGTCCGTACGCCGGCGCCGGCTTCCTCGCAGAGCTCGCCAGCGAACGGGGCGCCGCCCGCCCGGGGCCCGATCGCGCCGGTGGCCAGTCTGAACCCGCCGACGGTCCAGCCGCGGCCCACCAAGGCATCCACCCTGCGTACCAACGGCGGCCCCCTCGACTCGTCCTCGCCCGTCGTCTCGAACCAGCCGGCCCGGCCCCGCCGCACCGAGTCAGAGATCTTTGAAAATACCCCCGGCCACGGCTTCAGGAGAGCTAACCTCCAAACTAACATCGCCTCCATCGCCGCCCCCAAAACTCAGCCCAGGCCCACCAAGGCCTCCGCACTGAGAACTGGCGGCGCTACTCCCTCCGCAGCTTCGCCAGCTAACACCAACGGCAATCATGGATCGAAAACCTTGGGATCTGCCGCGCGACGATCAGTTGGTCAGTTGAAAAACTTATAATACTCGTTCCAAGTCTGTACGCGGCTAAGACGCGTGACTTTTTTTTTTTTTTTTTTTTTGTGGAGTACACAGATTTCCACGGTGTGCCGGGTCACAAGCGGAACGAGAAGATCCAAGTGGGGGCGACGAAGCGGCCAGAGATTGAGCCGCGGATGACGAAGGCGAGTCTACTGCGGATGGGGGGTGGCGGGGGCGGGGTGAGCCCGCTGCCCGGCGGGAGCAGCAGCAGCCAGCGGAAGAAGGCTGCCAACGTGCCCCTCACACGCCCCACCCACGCCACCCAGGCTAGCCAGACCTCCGCCGGGAGCACGCAGGACGGCACCGAGTACCACCTCTCGGACGCCGACGAGCACGAAGAGCTCGACGACCACCTTCTCGACTCGCATCCCGCCACGCTTCCTATCGGTACGTCTCGTTTCTTCTTCTTCTTGTTCACTTGTCTTCTTTCGCCAGCTGCTCATCTCACCTCTCTCCGTTCATCCAGACCTGTGTCTCCAGCCCTCCCCGCTCTCCTGCCCGGCCCCTCCCGCCCCGCGAGGAAGCCAGTTCGGCAGCGCCATCATCCGCCAGAACTGACGCTTCCCGCCCGGCCCTGTTTTGTCTCATGCGTCCGGCCCGCCGAGCCGCGCGCGGGCGTCCGCCGAATCCCGGCTTCTGCCGCCGCAAGCTCGCATCTGTTTCGTCTCCGTGTCGCGCGTACCACCCCTGCTCGATCTAAATACTGCTCCTCCTCTCGCATACGCATACTTGTGTGTGCCGGTGCGACGTCGACTCATACTCCTGCTCTTGTCTATTGCTTTAAATCTCTCTCTCTTTCTCTCTCTCTCTCTCTCTCTCGTGACATGTCTATTTTATCTTATCATCTGCTTTCCCGCATTCGGACACGGTTGTTTGTATGCTGCACTAGTTCTTCCTGTGTCACCCTACCCCATCTTCTTTTCCCTTTCCCTTCCCCTTTCCCATTCTCTTGACTCGGTTATATATGATGTCGATACTTGAAATATTCTCATGCTCTCCTTGACTCCTTTTCGTATCATTATCATCTTGCTTGCCCCATGTGCATATATATATATATTTCCCCGGCCACCTGTCCGTGCGCGCTTGTTGCTCCTCCTTTTCCGTCCTTCGTTCTTCTCTCTCTCTTTTTTTCTCTTTATCTCTCTCTTTGACATGAATGAATATGTGTGCGTGTGTTGTATCTTATCCATTCCGCCACCCCCTTTTTTTTTTTATTTCTTTGTTGGCCTGTTTTGCGTTATGTGTGGGGTGCGGCGGCTATAGTGGTACAATGCATAATATGCATCGGTATGAGAATGTTGATGATGCACCATCATTATCAACTGGTTGGATTCATCAAACATCATCCTCATGGTCAGCTGTTGTTAGATAATTCTCTTGTGACATGATCCGGCTATGTTTAACATATAGCTGTTGTGCACTCTCCGTGCGGTGATTGGATAGATAAGGAGGTATTGTTTTAGCTCTGTTCCTCCCATGCACCCATCATCCATCTCTACCGGCTCCCAGCTGCATCCAGCACTATCCAGTCCCACGGTCCGGCCCATGATAATGGATGATGGATGGCTTCCAGTGATCAGGAATGATGAGAAATGGTAATTGATGGGTGTGGAATATGTACATAAATATGCACTTCAGTTCCATTTTAATACAAGGATTCTTCAGTGGACCAAGTCCAAGCTGATTGGTGCTCATTTTTGGCCATACAACAATAGAACTTTATGGAACACAAGTAGACCATACATCTTTATTTTAGATAGGCCAGAGCCTTGGATGAATTTATGAAGGCTTAAGTTTTTTTCTAAATATTCATGTATTTATTTATGTGATGATCTGAGGATGTTCATTGTTCAGGTGATGTTTCCTACAATTATATTCGCAGTCTGATGTTGAGTGTTGAGTATGTGCATACATGTACTTTGATCTCGATGCCCTTCGATTTGCTGTAGTATTTATGTAGTCAACTCACTCGAGGTCTTCTTCCTGATCCGCCCGCTCCCCTTCGATTGTTCTGTATCAATTGTTTTACCCAACATATTCCTCCCATTGGCCTTCTCTTCCTCCAGTTCATGGTCAGTTTCTCATTTTGTATATTTCAATACATATTCATCCTCCTGTTTGTTTCATGGACCACCATCCTCTCAGTCTGATGATCCTAACGTGCATCTGCAGATATATGACCTCGAATTAATCGGAGAACGTACCCCATTGGTTTACTTCGTTGGTTTATGTCCGTCCACCGGGTATCTGGCCGCTATCACTCCTTCCGGGCCAAAATCCACGTTTCTTCACCCTTGGCTCGCCGGATGAGTACAACCAAACCTACCGGGGATGCTGAGCCGGCTCCCCTGCCTGACCTACCCCGACTGCCGGTCCCTCCGTTGGACCAGTCGGTCAAGCTGTATCTACGTTCCATAGCTCCAATTCTCCTACAATCGAGCGGGGCCGATTTTGAGGAGGAATACCAACGCCGTCAGGCATGGGCTAACGAACTGTGCGCGCCCGGTGGCCTGGGCGAGCGGCTACAAAACCGGCTGATCGACATCGACAGGCGCTCCCCCAATAACTGGCTGGATGATAACTACTGGATCAAGCTTGCATATCACTCCGACAGATCGCCTCTTCCCGTCAACTCCAACTGGTGGATCTTGCTCAAGCACGATCGTGATATTCCGACTTCTGTCATCGAGTCCGTACCTGAACCCGGCCGATTCACCGACTGGCAGCTCCGCCGCGCTGCTACCTTAATTCATCGATTCATGATTTTTAAAGGAATGCTTGATCGGTGAGTCACTCATACCCTCGGCTATGTTTGTTTAGCAAGAGCGTGGATATAGTTTAGTCTTTTTATCAATCTGAATATGATCCTGGTCCATCTCTTTTCAAGCCAAGAAATCATACCAGATTCATCCCGTGCAGGTCGGTTTTGTATGCATCAGTATAATTGGTGGGTCAGCCTGAAAGGCCTTACCTGATTTCTCCCCTCCCCCCCCCCCCCCCCCCCACTCCCCACTCACATCCCACATTGACTTCTAGCTCGTTGGCAACGCCATTGGATCCTCGATAGCCTCTATGGTATCACCCGAATACCCAACCAACCTCACGATCATCTCAATATACCCAACCGAACCGCGCGCCACATCCTCGTACTCGCCCGTGGCCATGTATACTCTCTCGATATCCTTGCCCCCGATCAATCTCTTCTTCCGGCCAAACAAATCGAAGCCAACCTATGGTCCATCGTCAACCACGTGACTCTCCATTCAGCCGCCGTTCCCATCGGGTCGTTGACAGGATTAGATCGGGGACAATGGACTGAGGCCCGAGAGCACCTCCTGAGTCTCAGCTCGAGGACCAACAGGGAGTCATTGTCGACGATCGAAGACGGCCTGTTTGCCGTGTGCCTGGATGATTATACGAGGCCCGCTGGGTTGCAGGGGCACATCCGCACCGCCTCGACGAACTACGACGGCTACAACCGGTGGTTCGACAAATCCTTCTCCTTTATCGTAGAGAACAACTCGCGTGCATCCGTCTCGGGTGAACATTCGCCCTGCGACGCTCTAGTCCCTGCTATTATAACCGACTTCGTCTTGGCCGAGGGCGTCGGCCCCGGTCTGTGTGACCCTGCAGTCAAAGCTGCAAGTCACGAGTCGCACAACCTCTCGTGGAGGAAACTCGAATGGGTCACCGATCAGAGGATCCACCATTTCATACACGCTTCCAAAACCACCGTCGAGGCCATCTCGAAAGACAGCGACTGTGACCTGCTGATCTTTGAGCAATACGGCACGGAATATATCAAGCGTTCTGGTAACTTAAGTTTTTCCCTCCCCCTGAATTCTTCTTCTTCTGATCTAATCAACCCAGACAACACTAATTTGGCGCCTCATGGTATATATATATGGTAACCCAGCCAGACATTCTCCAGATGCGTACATCCAAATGGCCATACAATTAGCGTGGTTTCGCCAGGTTGGAACGGTGGTGTCTACCTATGAGACTGGTCTGACCAGGTTGTTCAAACATGGCCGGACGGAGACGATCCGGACACTAAGTAACGAGAGCTATGCATGGGTGAAAGCGATGGATACTGAGGAAGATGCAAGTGTAGCTTACCATTTAGATTGTTCCTGATGAGTTGCAAGCTGAGGGATTTAAGATTACTGACGTGTTGTTGATGATGATGATTTTTAGTGTCACTCGGTCTACAATTTATTTGTGCAAGCCATCGGGCAACATAACTCGTATACGAAGCAAGCGAGTCTTGGGCGGGCCTTTGATCGGCATTTCTTGGGCCTTCGGCTCCAGCATCGGCCCTCGGAAGATGGCGCTCTGCCGAAGCTGTTCACCGATCCCGTGTTCGCCGAGAGCGCGGAGTGGCAGCTGAGCACGAGTGGGATCAGTGCTGGCGAACGGTTCATTGGGACGGGGTTCGGATGTATGGGCAAGGGGTACGGGATCAACTGTTGAGTATTTCTCCCCCTATTGTAAGAATTACGTCAAAACGCTGCTTCTCTGACCAACCAATTTTTTTCCTTGTCGTAGATCTGGTGGGCCCTTATAAGATTACCTTCGGAATTGAAACTAAACACTCGGACCCCAGAACCTCGGCGGCTCGGTTCAGTGACTATATCTCCCAGGCGCTCGTTGATATTCGCATACTGTGCGAACGTGCTACTGGCAAAAGGCCTGATAACGGGCCCTCTGGTTCTTTCCGATCAGAATCCAGATTGTAAAAGCAAACCTCGCTTCCGCCCCTCTTTTTTTTTCTTCTTCTTCTCTTGTTCTTTGGTCATTGGGGGCTGGGGTCTTTCCCACCATCTCATCACCGTTCATCACGTTCTCCGAACCCGATCAAGTATCAGCCGTTCAAGTCGTATATATCCAAGCTATTTGGTATTTCCATAATTCTTTGATTTTGATTTCCTGCTGTTCTGAATTTTTTATTTTATTTTTTTTTTTCCCCTCTCTCTCTCTCTCTCTTCTTTCTCCTTCTTTTTTGGGGATTTCTTGTACTCGCTGCCAAAGACAAGAAGAGAGAATTGGCTCTGCACATATTTGCAATGCATTCTTTCTCTCGTCCCGTTGATTGATGCTTTTTGACTTTTTTTTTCTTTTTGCAAGTCCTTTTCCTGGTTCTGCTATGACGTCATTTCCATCTCATCGCATATACACTCTCCAGTCTCGAGTGGCTCAACTCGGGTTGAACTAGGGATGGTCATCAGCAGTACCCACTGAACAGACAGTGAGCAATCATGTCTCACCACCCAACAACCCAGGAGAGACGCTCTTCCTCCCCTCGAAACATCCACACTCCTCCCGCTTCCACGGGAAACGAGGACCCAAAGCCGAGCGACCAAGCCATCCTAAGTACCCCTCCAACCACCACCCAAACGTGACTGACTATACTACCTCTTCTATTGAAGCCAAGTTGCGTCTCTGATCGTAGATACTGCTTGTGTTTTCTTCTTCCAATAAATAAATAAATACATGGGTTCGAGATTAGAACCGACCCGCATCTGGTACTCCGCGACAAGGTACATGCGCTCAGCAAGGATTGGCTCGCTGGTATGAGGGCCGACTTCCTCGAAGTGCAAGGTCATTTCCTCCATCACCACGTCGTTATATTAATTAATTTTTATAAAAGTAGAAAGTATTTATTTTACATATAGTCACATCAATTATTCATGCAATCCCTGCTCCCGGCCTACACACAGAACTGATGAATATCAACCAACAACTCGCGCAGGACTTTGGCGACTGGGTTGAGGCGGGTGCAGTACGTGTGAACATTTTCCTTTGGAACAATAATGATATTAGACCCTCGCTTTGATTTATCTGTGTGTTTGTGTGTTACGGAAAGATCGATTCTTTGGTTCGGCAGGAGAAAGTGCTTCGGGAATCGCTCAACGACATCCATTTCCTCGAAAGTCAGGCTGGTCAGTTCACATTTTTTTTTTCCCCTATGTAATTTTTTTTTTTTTTTTTTTTTTTTTTGGATAGAGAGACTAATTCTGAAATCTCGACATACGGGCATCCACTCAACTATCTAAATGTATGCTTCGTAAAACCAGAGGCAGAGCGGGATCGTATGGTAAGTCATTAGAGAGAAGCTGTAGAAGATGTGTTGCTTTCATGAAGTTCAAAGATCTAAACTCACTCCTCTTGCTATCAAAATGAATATGTACTCCTGTTTATTTACATCCATAGGATCTTGCGATCTCAGAGATGAAGAGGATCACCGATCGATTGCTCGACTCGAGCTCTTAAACCCAGTCGATCACTCTGTCAACTGATTCCAAAAAATCTTGCTGTTATTATATGAATTTGATGAAATTTTTTAGCAACTTTAGAGGGGTTTTCCCTGTGTATTTCCAGTCAACGTTTAGTGTGTTTATGGAACGAGGATATGAATGTGAAGACTGGTAAGATATGTAGAGTCGTGGAATGTGAGTGAGTTGCATGTTTAATATATGTATGAGATGTGAGGTTTGTTACTCCGTTTGGGTCGTCTTGGTCCGTTCATCTGCAGTCACTACATAAATATTTATTTAAATATTTTCATAAAAGAAAATGAAATCTACCACTGCGCCCACTCGCTCCACTTCTCAGCATCAAGTGGGGTTGATCAACCATCACTCGCGCTCCTTCACTTCCTCCAACTTGGACAACTCTGCCAACCCACAGGTAAGCAACGAAAAACATAAATATTTATTCAGACTCATTCATCCCATGCCATGCTGACGACCTTCCCCCTCCTTCGATGTTCAGCTACTGTTCCCCTTTGCTCATCGAGCCACCCCCGTCAATCAGATCATCGACCCCTCCGATCGCTATTCACAGAGAACGTGTTCCACCAGCCCTTCCTTCTCAAGACCCAAACTCATCCGACATCTACTCTTCTCCACCCCTGATTCTTCGTGCTCCTCATCCACAATTCACCATCTTCAACAACAACAACAACAACAACAACAACAACAACAACAACAACAACAACAACAACAACAACAATTCAAGCACCAAAAGTCTCATCCATCCACCTCTCAACCATCAACCTCTATTCATTCGCTTTCTCGATCATCATACAATACTCATCATCACTTCCCAAATCCCACTCCACCTCTCCGAGTCGGCCTGCCTCTGATTTGCGTGGCTCGTGCACATCAACCGATTTATCCCCATCATCACCACCGATCAGACTCTCATCATCATTCTCACCTCAAGCAGCTTGTCGCGATCGCTAGTAGAACCGAGATTCGAATTATTGAGCTCATCAATCAGTACCATTCTTTCCCGATCGAAACCACTCGTCGCCAGCAGCATTCTAGCTTTAATCCATCTCTAGCTACTCACTCCAGAGCTGAAACACGGCCTTCATTTCCCTCTCGCTCCTTCGATTCAAGTACGACATTCGATGATCAACTGGCCATCAAGACCAATGCTGAACTTGGACCATCCTATGGGATATCTGATCTTGGCTGGGGTTATGCTAGTACGGCCTCCCGTCTGGCTGCTGGGTGCACGAATGGCTCTATCGTCACATGGGATATCAACCATCACGTAGGCCAGGATCCTATCCAGCATCACCGTTCACTCACACTGGATCATGCCCATAATCGCGCAATCAACAAGATTACTTTTGCTGGACCTACTGGTCATTGGATCACCTCCGGTGCTCAAGACAGCCTGATCAAAATTTGGGTTAGCATCCCGTCAAGCTCCCATCGCCCATCATCCCACTTACACTCCCCTCTTCATGACCAATTCACTTGTCGCAGGATATCCGGGAAGGTCCAAGGCCGACTATGGCACTCACTACCCACACTGATCCTGTCCGTCAGCTGAGGTAAGTTGCTTGTGACACTACTTTCCGGTACCACTTTTTGCAATTCACCCAGCTTCTTGACGAGATCAGATTTTCGCCCAACCGGACCGCCAATCCGTTTAATCTGTTTGTGCTTACGGATTCCGGAACGCTTTCGCATTTTGATTTACGTCAAGAAAAGAGTTGTCTTGCTCGAAGAGTCGCCCATGCTTCTACCGGTGTTGGGCTAGATTGGTTATGTGATGATTATAATAGTCTGTTGGCATCGGCGGGTGCTGACGGGATTGTGAAAATTTGGAATCTGAACGAGTTGATCCTGCCGAGCACCGCAATGCGCACCATCACCGTGGGCCGATCGATTTGTGGTATGGCATGGCGCCCTGGGTACTCTGCACAGCTTGTGATCACCCCAAGTTCGCTCATGGCTGATTTGGAACAACAAGGCTACTCAGATTACGAGCGTGGCCCCAGCTCCGCCATCAGTTCAAATCATTCAGATGATCTCATTCTCAACAAAGCTATGAATGCCAACATCGGTAGCTCAGTATCAGATGTTGTAAGCGAATCTAACCAAGTGGGAGGCGGAAGACATAGTGAAATTCTGCTATGGGATATTAGACGTCAATACGTCCCTGAGATGATTATTCGCGGCCGTGATGGGCCCGCATCCGGTAATCAATATTCATAAAATTCCATGTTTGCGACCTTCTTGCATTTGAAACTGACGCCTTTTTTTTTTTTTTTGTTTAGGACTGGTGTGGCTCTCGTCTGATCTACTGCTAACAACTCACAAGCGGACTTCAGCCATTGTTCAGCATGACATAAGCCAATCTCGAGCTAAATACGCTGACGAATTACCCTCGCAGGCCTTGGGTGTTTCCAAGAAAGGGTCACTTTGCTTTGGTTTAGGCGGCAATAATAAGGACAGCCGCTCACATATCGAAGAAGAGTTGAGTTTCTCGAGCCATTTATCTTCTTTGATTTTCTCCAGACTAAAACGTTTGCGTGCTTCATTCTCGGGTACAGGCTTGGATCTGTCATGCTCCACTCGATCGATGAAGTCCAACCTCCCAAGAAATTTGAACATATCGCATTGAATTACAAATTTGAAGATAGTTCTTTTGAAGCTGTGTGCGAGCACAACGCCAACCTTTGTCGCCAAGCAGGCCAGCCCCATCTTTGGCAGTTATGGATTGCTGTCAAACTGTGGTTCACCCCTCAAGTATCGGCAGCTCTTGTGGTTGCGCAAGATATGGCATTATGTTCCAACGGGAACGCCGAACGAGCAGTGGCGATGGCAATGCGTAGAGTGTTGAAGGAGGAAAGTAGCGATGAGGGCGAGATGAATTATAATCAATCGGGTGGCGATTTAGAGAGCAGCTGTGGCAGACGCTCTCCCAGCCAGGATCAGACATCTCGACAAAATTCGACTAATGGGAGTAGAACTTGCAGTGGAGAGATGCGCTTCAAGAGAGAGGAGTCTCTGGACGGATCAGAAGCTCACTCGCCTCTCCCAAAACACGAGCGAGCTCGCGGACATCGGCCAAAGCTTTCACTAGCAGGATTAGCACTACCATCAGAACTCGATCCCACAGAATTATTGTGTGGTGGGCAATCAGTCAAGCGCTCCAGTTCAGCTACGACACCGAAGGCTCAGATCCGCTCCTCCTTCCTTAGCAATGTTACTTCAAACCCCAGCGTCGAGGGCTCAACCGAGACGACTCGCCGCCGTCCAGCTCCGTTGCGATCTTTGGCAATTGACTGTGATTCGCCTATATCGTCTCCGGATACGGAAGGTCCTAGAAGATCGATTGCGCACCGAGGAAGCGAGAGGACGCCAGACGGGCGTCTGAACCCTGCTTGGAGAAGAAGCATGTCGAAAGATCGGATTGCGGCCAAGATGCATGCAAGAGGCGCCTCGTTCAACGAACTCGGAAGCTTGATACAAGCAATAGGAGTAGGTAAGCTATTGTCTGAGAAGAAGGGAGAAGATTGGAAAAACCAAGAGGAAAAAATGTCGGTGGAAATGCAGATGAGAGAATCGATCTTGACGCTTGTTAAAAAGGAGGTCGAGGTGAACGAGAATGTGCAGTTAGGATTTTATGTGATCGGTGTTTTGAAAGTCTATCACCCAGCTCAAGAATCTCAAGAAGATGACCCCAACAACAACAACAACAACAACAACAACAACAACAACAACAGCAACAGTCATGCCAATCACCATAATAATAATAATAAGTATGATTCACGTATCATGGGGATTGAAAAAGAGTTTTTGGAGGATCGGTTCAAGAATTGGGGGAGAGTTTACCTCAGAGCTTTGACACGATATCCTAGCCTCTTGGTCGTCATTTCTGAAATCAAAAAGAAGTTTCCGTGCATTGTTTCCAAAGAGCTGGAGGATCAATCTTTAGTAAGTGACGCTCAACCTCATCCAAGTAGAAATTTCACAACTCGACATGGATCTGATTGTTGCTAAAAATTGTTTATTCTGCTGCATGATAAATAATAATAAAACGTAACAGAGGATTCTAAAACTGAATCCAAGTTGCGGGAATTGCGGAAAAGTGTTGATGAACTCGATGCTGCCGAACCACCCGTTGCCGTCCATCAATAGCATGAGCAACCAGCAGTCACTCACCATGATGATGATGCTCAATAACCACAAGAAGAAGAAGCTGATGAATAACCAGAATAATCATCACCACTCGGTCAAAAATCTGAAGTGCGATAAATGTCAGAGTAACGTCTTGAGATGTTGTTTTTGGTCAGTTTTTTTTTTTTTTTTCTTCAGGAAAGAAACACTTTGTGCTGACGAGATGCGTTTTTCTATATCCGTCTCTCCATTGTCGATGCCAGTCATGAGTTGATAAAATTTGAGACGTTGATTTGGTGCTTGAAGTGTGGGCATGGGATCCATCTGAATTGCCTGAAGAAGATGAAGGCCAGTAGTAGTAGTATGAGGTCCAAGGCAGCGGAAGAACAGGCCATGGAGGGTTCTCCGACGACAGACGCGCGGAATCAGCATGCGATTCCGAGTCGGAATAGTGTGACTGATCGCAGCCCGGTCCCCGTCTCTTCTTCCACTACTACCACCACCGCCACTACCACTCCTACTACCCTCACCACCAACGCTCATAGAGCTCAAGTCTCCTTCCTTGGCTCGTCTCCCGCTGCCCGTCCTTTCCTTCAATGCCCCAGTGGCTGCGGATGTATCGGATGCTTTTACTCGTATTGACTTTTTGCGTACTTTGCGAATCTATATCATCATCACTCCACACTCGCGGCTGGTTCTGTTTCCTTCATCCATATCCGTTGGTATGATCCGCTTCTGTAAGATTATTCTTGTTTTGTTCGATTCCTTTTTTTTTTTTTTGTGATCATCATCCGTGGGTTCCTGGTGCTCTGTTATGTTACATGTGGCCGGGGTTCCCTTTATCAGGTAGTCCGCGCTTGACGGAGTTCGTTCTTCCTTGGCAATGCCAATAGATAGAAAATATGTATATTTACATACCTTGCTCACGATGTTGTACAAAATCGATTTTCCCTTGGTGGTACACTATACAGACTTGCCAGTACTATAAGATATGTGTATGTATATGGGTATGTAGTAGCTCTGGGTGGTTGCTCTCTGCCGGGGATCGGATCAGAAGAGGATGGGTGAGTGGGAAATGGACAAAGAATTGATAAAAAGAAGGCGACACCACCAAAGTGCAGAAAAAGCACCAGATGTAAGAGAATATGGTAGTCACTTCAAGGACCTGCAATACATATAAGCATTGGTGTTGCTTATGTAAATATGTCAACAATTCAGCGCACCTTTAAAAATCCATCACGTCACATAAGAATGTCTGGTGAATTTGTGAACTTCTTGAGAATGGGCTCAGGACAGGGACAGGAGAGAGAGAACAAAATAAGAATGTTTTTCATAAGGTTTGAGAAAGAGGAGGAAAGTTACCATTGTTTACATGAAATTGAGCGTAGAACATCTTGAGGATATGTATGTAATGAATCTTTTATAGGATTCTGGAGGCCAGAAGGACAGGATTGATGATAACTTGTGTGTGCATCAACAAGCATGTAAATATCTAATGCAATTCAAAAGATAAGATGCAAGCTGAGAGGTGAGCCTGAGGTGAAGTGCCTCAGCCTTGCCCATGGTCAATGAATGCACGTGGTCATTTGTCTTCCAAATCACCAGACTAGACCTTGTCAATTCTTGGTTCTAAATATGTACATTTGAACCTTTCTTTCCTTCTTTTTTTTTTTTTTTTTTTTTTTTTTGGATGAAATTGGAGGACTTCCCTTTGAATCTGTAGGGGTCCACAGAGTCAGATCTGTAGATTCAAAATCTCAAATGATATTCCCCTTCACATTTTGGTAAAGAAAGTTAGAATTTGAAATTTCAGATCTGACTCTGTAGCACCCTACAGAACCCAAGGGAAGTCCTCCATTATAGAATTAAGTTGACATGCTCATTTCTATTCTACAAGGTATCACTGTGTAATAGCACAGTTCACGTTGGATATCAATCAGTAGAGCTTTGTAAACTGTTTATAAACCACACGCTCCCCTCTCCCTTGCAATATTTGGTGTGGGAGGTTTGCTGATCATGTGTAGGTTTTATGCATTGCATAAAAATATCCCATTGTGAACCGTCTCAAGGTGATAAAATTCAACAAATTTAAAGCTGAGATGGAGTTTTACAAAGTTTTTTTTTTTTTTTTTTTTGAATTCAATTATAAGGCCATCTTTGAATAAGGCGGTGATTTTTGGTCAGCACCTTGTCAGATTATACATCATCCATAAGTTTTGTGTATGTAATTTTACCACAGCAGACCTGGCAAGTTTTACAAGGTGTGTGTCTACCTAGTGGAATTCCACATCCTTGGGTACATAACACTTTTGGTTCGCATGTCTGTTATCAAAGATGGGAGGTTTGTTTTGTTTTGTTTTGATCGAAGCTGTATATATTATTCCGATATATCCTGTTGATCTTAGGTTGTGTGTGTGTGTCTGAAGTGATACTTTCTTCATCCCGGAGAAGCGGATCATTAAACCTTTGCTGAAACTCAGTCTCACTTCAGACAGCCAAAAGCACAACAGAACCACAACAAAACAGAACCACAACAAAACAAAACAAAACAAAACACACGCACGTCGTAGGAGTCGCATGACTAGTGGTCAACAGCCAGCGATCCCCACCATGGACCACTCCCCAGCAGCAGCAGCACGTAAGTAGACACACTCTTTTTGGAGCATCAAACGATCAACAGAGAAACTTACACACGCACTCACACACACAGCCAAGCGGAAGTCTCTCGACGCCCACCAGCAACCCCTGTCCTCACCGCCGCCATCCGCGAAACGGCTGAAGACCGATACCCAGCCCCAGGATGAGGACCAGCCCATGAATGAGACCCAATCCAAGGACGAGCCCCAGTCTCAGGATCTGCCCAAAATCCAGGACGAGGCCCAATCGAACGATCGGGTCCAATCTAAGGCCGAATCTATGGATCAGCCCCATTTTAAGGACGAGGCTCAATCGGAGCATCAGGTCCAATCTAAGGATGAGGCCGAATTCAAGGATCAATCTAAGGATGAGGCTCCATATAACGATCAGACTCCATCTAAGGATGTGACTCCATCTAAAGATCAGGCTGAATCTAAAGATCAGGCTGAATCTAAAGATCAGGCTGAATCTAAAGATCAGGCTGAATCTAAGGACGAGCCCCAGTTCCATCAGGCCGAATCTAAGGATCAGGCCGAATCTAAGGACGAGGCCCATTCTAAGGATGAGGCTAAATCTAAGGATGAGGCCGAATCTAAGGATGAGGCCGAATCTAAGGATGAGGCCGAATCTAAGGATGAGGCCGAATCTAAGGATGAGGCCGAATCTAAGGATGAGGCCATAACTCAGGATGAGGCCGAATCTAAGGATGAGGCCATAACTCAGGATGAGGCCGAATCTAAGGATGAGGCCGAATCTAAGGATGAGGCCATAACTCAGGATGTGCCCCAATCGAGTCCGGTTTCTCCCATCCCATCGGCCCACTCGCCATCCTCACCCAAATCGTCATCCGAAGAACCTCCCCCGCTCACCCTCATCAAGCAGTCCAATAAGGTCATTTGGGTCGATATCGGAGCCAGTCCCCATGAAACCTTTTGGTGGCCAGGATTGGTTTTCGACAACAATCTCAGGCCATATGTGGCTTTGATGCCCAATTCAAAGAACAAATGGTAGGTATCCTAAAAACTGAGCACTCCCTCACATAATAGGATATTCTTGAAAAATTAACCTTCGCACTTGTTCATATTTGTTAGGGTAGATATTAGTCCCCAATTACTCGACTCATTCAAAGCTACCCAGCCCTTTAAAGCACATTCGAATTTCGACCCAGTCCAACTTAATCCCATCTTCCGAAGTAAAGAATTAGCATCACAATATCCCACCAAAAAAAGCTTAGAAAAGGCGTATGTGATCGCGCGGGAGAAGCATGTCATTTATTCCTTCCAGGAAGATGATGATCTACCGGACCTCTCCGCGTGCATGATCCCTCTCTCCCAGGAATCGCGGGCAGTTCTTGACAACGTGATTCCCCCAGCAGAAGTGAAGGCTCGATTGGCCACTCCGGAGAGGGATGAACTAGACAAAACGCTCGATCAACCCGATCACGAGCTCGAAATCCCAGGCGAATTGGTGCTCTGTCGAATGGGTATCAAGGATCGCGCGTATTGGCCGGCTCGCGTTATTAGCTATGCCGGCATCAAATCCCACGGAAAACCACGCGGGCGCAGTAAAATAAAGACAATCAAGACGGAAAAGTCCTATCAGGTCAAGTTCTGTGATGGGCGGTGTGTCGATGTTTTTCGATCGGCCTTCTACACGACCGATCAAGAAGAATTTTATCAAGTCAAAGTAAATTGTTATCAACTTGAATATTTTTCCAAATCAGGGTCGTTACTCTTTACTTGAACTTTGACACTTATGTTATTTTTTGGGGGGGGGGAAACAACAGGTAGGACAGCTGAGGACGCAAGAAGTGAAATTCAAACAAATGATCCCTGACATTGAGAAACAAATGCCCCATTTGAACCTCATCATCAGCGGGAAATCAACCGACTCCACTCTGATCTTGAAGCACGAGAATTTCTTGACCTCTGTCAAGAACCGAGGCTGCATCCCTAAAGACGTCAAGTATGGCAAATATAGTGAAGAGCTGATCCATCAAGTCGGTGATTTTTTGAGAGATCGATATCTTGCCGATCAGCCTGTCGTCAGTTATTACATTCATCCTCTTTTTAATTTTCTTTATAAGGGGTCCCATTTACTATCAACAAAGTTAATTTATCTTGATCCTGTTTTTCACTTTGTCTAGGAAAACGAACAAGGCAATAAAATGGATCCGAGATTCGAAGCATTATCAGGAACGCAGAAAATGCAATACATCTTTGACATACTTGTACCCGAGCTGATATGGCTGATCACGGTCTCGCAATATCTGGAGGATGGGCGCGAAAAGCTCGTTGCAGAGTCAGGACTGAGTTGGGAGGAACTAGAGCAAGACCCTTTAAAGAAGATCTCCGCGGAGAAGATACTAGAGGAGGCCAAGAAGCTGGCATCGCTGGACATTCACGAAGTGGACATGGTGGATAAGGTTCTAAGCCTGCGTGCCCAGCGCGAGAAACGCTCCCCCTCGTTGCCCGCCGAGTCTCCCATCACCCAATCTCATTCCTCTTCCAATTCGTTTCCCTCAGAGCGCCTTCGTCGTAACACGTCTTCATCCAAACTCTTCTCGATCAGCTGCGCTAAACTTCCTTCCGATACCCCCAAGATACGTCAAACTTCCAAATCACGAAAAGCTTGTACCTCTTAACACTCTCCTCCTACTACCTTTCGCTCTCTCCCTCTCTCTCTCCTTCGTTGTATCTCTGTCGCTTTTCACCATTGTTCATTGATGCTGACATCAAACCATCATCCGCACACATGCATCTCACCAAACACTAGATAAGCTCGCAATCACATCTCCATATCTCATCCCTCCCCCTCTGTTCTGTTTCTTTTTTTTTTTTTTCTCCGGAGGGTCCGGACATATGGATCCGAAAGTCAAACGAGCATGCAATTCAAATCTGCCTGCCGCCGTACTTACCCCGCGGGGCTGCTGTACTGGCTAGCTTATCTGTGAACCGAGACGGGCGACTGCGTGCGTTTGTTGGGGTGTCTGGTCGAGCCAAATTGGCTTTAGCCCCGCGCCGATTTCACAGCCCGACCGACGCAGATGGTCTACACATGTAATATTACATGTATGCCTGCTCACTGGGGCAGGACTGGTGGTGGTCATTCCGACTCTTTCCCATTACTTGTTGACTCGGGGAAGATACCAAGCAGGCGGGCTTTTTGGTCGAAGCCAAGCTCCACGAAGCATTCTTAGAGGCACGGCACCTTATTCCAAGATCTTCCATCACAACATTTGACTTCTTTGTCCGCAAGAATAATTGCCCAACTATATTTGCCCAAGCGTTTATCACCATGATCTCCGCACTGTTGATCCTTATAGTAAGCATCATTTGAATTGCAGCACGGAGCACGTTAACAAAGGTACATAATTGATTTCGTTGTGAGCAGCTTGCTGGACACAGCTTCGGGACAGAAGCCGGGCAAGAACTGGTCCAGATTTCCGGAGTTACACAACCACATGCACCATTTGCTTATGCATCCAACACCGCGCCCCCGCATACTCCTGTGAGCTTGGATGAGCGGCCCGCCGAAGATCGTGCCTTGAAGTTGGATGCTGAAGCACATGTGGCCCATCCTTTAAGCTCTGACAATCCCGAGTCAAGTCGTCGTGTGAGCTTCTCATGTTTCTAACCAACATCAGACCTCTTCAGCCTCAGGCCAGATCAGCTTTAGGGGCTGATTTGCTTCCCTTTTGGTCTCGTCCAAAAAGCACGAGGTGGCGATTACAATTGACGCTGTAACAGCTCGTGGCAGTGATGATGCGGTGAGAGCTTTCCTTTTTTTTTTTTTTTTGTAAAAACACAGAGCCGAGCCTCAAACAAATTGCTGACCTTAAGAAGCCTGATTGCTCTGGCCGGATATGACGGGCAGGCTGTGATGAATCAGAATAGGGCTGGAAAGGAAAAGCATAAAGCCACCGCGAAGCCACACTCTGGCACTAAACAGCGGAAAGAACTGGAGCTAGTGAAGGGAAAGAAACATCCGGTGTCAGAGTGGAACAGCTATCCGCTGTGGTGTCGAAGCCTGGTTGTGATCTACAGCTTACTCTTCTGGGCGTTGATCACAAACTATGCTTTGGATTTTTTATCTAATGATGATAATTGGATGACATCCATCTATCCGGTTGGCATCAATGAGTGGTATTTGAAGTATTTCTAGTGTGCGTGTTTTTGGGTTTATAAATAGCAGAATATGGCAAATAAGGCAAGCTGCCAGGGCCGGCATCACTTGTTTTCCTATCACACTGGCCAAACTACATTTGTTCCTGTTTTTTTTTTTTTCTATACTGATCTCCGTTTTTCCTGAATACTTCATGACCCCATCTAGTGATCCTGTCAATGTGAATCCCACTACGTCCAAGCTCTTTATCATTATAATTTGTATCCTCCACTCCAGGTCTCGTATCTTTCTTTGAACGCCTCTATAACTGGTTCCATCTCTATTCCATCCACTCATCTTGGGATTTCAAATTGGCCCATCTCATTCAATAGCAGTCACCAGTATTGCCTTTACCTAGCTCTCTGCTTGACAGAGCTGAGCTCGGATTCTTGTTTTCTGGCATCTGTATATCCTCCTACATAGGAACCAATTAGAGGGAGAATTAAAGCTTTGAAGCTCTTTGAAAGCTTTGACAGGTGCATTGCAATCTACAGGGTTGAATCATTACAATCACCGTAAATGATTGCCAAAGGAGATATAATTACATTTTACTGTCAAATATGTAGCCCGGTTTTGTCCATGTCAGCATTGGATGATCCAACCAAAACTCAGCAAATAGGTAAAACCGCAACGCCTCTACTCCAGCCGATCCACCTCCAGCTAATCGCAGCCGTGTCACCAAAGCTGAGATGGTGCCACTGGTGGCCTTTCGCGTGTGGCAAGAGCAGACCCAACTTGTCAAGATCTCTAAGAACGCGAAATGAACAAGCTAATGAAAGGAGCAAGAAATGCAAGCACGGAAGTTCAACTCAATCTGATCAGTGTCCACTTACATCCCATCACAACTTGCGGATTTGGATGGCTGTGGGAAAAGCTTTGCTCGTGAGGATTACAAAAAAGTGGTTTTATAAGTAATTGGGACATAGCAACAGCTACAACTCGCTTCAGTTGAACATGTCAAAAACAGCAGTTGGAGTGGAACCAATAGCTCAAGCCCAATCTTTCAGTTTCTTTGTAACCTGCCTGAACGACCCACCCATAACTCTCACACAATGGGGAAGACTTCAATAACAGATTGACCGCTGAAGAAGTAGGTGGAGACCAAGCAGTTTAAGGAGAACACCGGGGCCGGTATTGGAAATTGAGATGGGCCCCAAACGCCGTGTGATGCCCTATTGGAGGTAAAGTGCTCTTGTTGCCAATGACTACATTAGAAGGTTCCTTCCGGGACAAAGCCAACATACTACGAAGTTTGAATCACTCAATAACCGATCTTGCGTTATTGGCTTTACTAGACAAGGGACACGCTGTTTACATCATGAGACACAACAAGCTCGTTAAGTATTGATGTCAAAAAATAAACAATTGGATGTATGCTACATATCTTGGCTTTTTTCTTCTTCTCCAGAATCCGGGTAGATCCGCATTTCAGAGCACGCAATTGGATGCCAAATCAAACATAACTGATATTCCCTGCGGGCCTGTGTTACTTTTTGAGTTGTGCATAGATTTTTAGCTGTTCTGTAAACCGAGACAACTGCGTGCGTTTTGGGGTGTCGAGTCGAGTCGAGTCAAATCGGCTTGGCCCCGCGACGATTCAACAACCCAACTGAGTCAGATGGCCTAATACATACTTATTCACTTCAGCTAGACTGCTTGTCATTTCATTGACCTTTCCGGGGCTTTCCGATTGTTTGTTAATTTCCACTTGCAATATAAGAAGCAGGTAGGTTTCTAGTTCGCAGCCCTTCTTCACAAAGCGTTCTTGAAGACAAGTCACCTTATTCCACTAGGCGTATTTGCATCAACTCTTATATATAGGCATAGGTTTTTCATCACGAAGATTGTCAATTTTTCTCAAGAATAATTGCCTGATTATTACACAATCTTTTGTGGCCATGATCTCTGTACTGCTGGTCATTTTAGTTGAGTATCATTTGATCTGCAGAGATGGTACCCACAATTCCTTAGAAAAAAAAATGATTAACTTAATGGTAAACAGTTTGCTCGACAAAGCGTAGGGACAGAATCGGAGCAAAAATTAGTTCAGATTTCCGGAGTCACGCAATATGCCCCGCTCGCTCATCCTCATATGAGATCCGAAGATGGCGGTTTGAGGTTAGATGCTGAAGTGTTGGCCCATCCATTTTCATTTAACAATCCTCAATCAAGTCATTGTGTGAGCTCCTCATCTGTCTAACCAACTTCAGTCTAAACTAGTTTTGCTGGCTTATTTCTTCTTCTGGTCGCGTTCATGTAGCATGAGGTGGCGATTACAATTGATAGTGGGACGGTTCGAGGTAGTGATGCGGTGAGATTTGCTTATTCAACATCAAGCCTTAAAACAGTTTGATGGAGGTTAAAAATCTGAAGCCTGTGGTCTCTCAGATCCAGGCTGAAGAAGACAAGAATATCGTCAAGCCACTCTCTGGCATCGAACAATCTGCCCCATGCCCTGCCGTTGCAAGATTATCTGATTCAAAATCAGTTAGACCCCATACCAGCAACACGTGTGCGATTTGCAGAGAGAAAATTGACTCATCAGTTATATCAGACTTACCACGCGGGAAAACTTTTTGCAAGAGTCATATGTCAGGATGGACCAATAGTGGTAGGCCGATTAAGCTCCTTTTGTCCAAAGTGTTACCATAAGTGCCGTAAGAGTATTAACGGTATATACTTCTTCAACACTCCTCATGAATATGAATCAATTCTGTTGTACACGTCTAGAAGAACTGAATAAAGATGCATTAGTCAAAGCCTCTCCAGCACAAAAGGAATTAGAGGTATTGAAGCAAAATGTTCATGTTTGGAAGGACTGTCAGTTTTGGTGCACAAGCCTGGTTATTGGATATGCATTAGTCATCTGGTTAAATCTTTACGCTTTGAAAAAATTTCCTGAGATTATGATCACATTTCCTTTTTATCATCACTGAATGGAATGTGTAGTGTGCAAAGATGTGATATATGGCCCATTGTAAATGTGACTTTTCTTCCCAGGACCACCTTGGAAATCCTTCTTTTCCAATAGGCTCTGAGTCTCACTCTTGTCTAAGTATGTTCTCATCTTTTTTCTATTTCTTTTGTTCTCCTTATTTTCTGAGTAGTCAGATATTCTGGAGCTTGGATGGTCCATGAACTATGAAAGCTTTGCTAAAATAAATTTTTCTATGTTTAAACTCTCAAATTGAATTCTTGACTTAATTAACTCAATTCCCTCTGCCAGGATCTCAGTCTTGTTATTCCCCAGTACGTTCATATTCAACTTGAATCATTTTTTGGGCATTGCATTGGTTTGGGAAATTGAAGTTCCCATCCTCCCCTAAAAGTTTCCTGATCTCAGGTTGACAATTCAAGAGAGATACAATACATTCCCCCTAACTTTTCTTGATGAAGCAGGATCAATTTTGTGTAGTTTCCCAGCCAAAAGTCACGATAGGTGCAAGTTTCTTATAATTATATGGATTATTTACTTTCAGGAGCCCCCTCTGGTTCTCAAAACTTTGATTCAACTTTGGTATATGTACACCCCAATTTCAGCAGGATAACCTCAACCTAGCCAATTATGCTGACCATGTTGAAAGTGATCAAACCATACTGATATATTTGTACTGAGACTATGCTGGATTTTGTCCATCTGGAATCACTACAAACATTTGTAATTTTACCCAAAGAAAAAACTACTGTTTGGGTTAAGCAAAATGTTAACTTTTTTCAACAAAATGGCTCAGTAATCAAAATTGAGCAAAACTGAGCATGCTCAGCAAAATCCCCTAAAGTTTCTAGAATGAATAAAAATGATTTCTGCACAGTTTGTAAAAAAAAAATTGCTGAGCATGCTCAGTATAATTAATTTTTCACTTCTGACCATTTTCTGTAAAATTGGGTATATGTTTTTCCCATCCCAAGTTCACATTTTCTTTCTGGGTAGAATTGCAAATGTTTGTAGTGAATGTCTATCTAGTTTCAGTATCCATTGAGAATAGTCAACAGGATCTCCCTTGGACTCTTCTCCTAGCAAGCTCCTTCTTTACCCATGTCTCTTCATCTCAAAACAATCAATGTCTCAAAACATGAAAAAATGACTCTGCTGTGTTTTCTTTCCCCATCTTGACTCTCATAATCACAAGCTTCCTTCAATTTGATTCAAGCCAAAAAGTCAAGGCTTTTTTTTTTTTTTTTTGCAAACAGGCTGTAACAATTCAAATTTAGGTCAATCTCACCAAGTTTTGTTGGACATGATCAGATGTTAAGAAAACTCACTCAATATTACACCTGTGATATGGCAAAACAAACACAGTCCAAGTCATTGTTGAATCAATGTTGAAGCAGCTTATTTAATCTAGGACCTCAAGGCATTCAATTTTTATATTTTATCCAATGATGCTCACTTCTATTTTTTCATTGTTTATCCCGTAATTAGGGGGTGTCAAATATGACCAAACCAGTCAATAAAATCTGTCAATTAGAAATGGCCAAATCCACAATTTCTAATTGACTGGACGGGGTAGCTAAAAACCCAACGGGTTTTGAAAACAAATAACCCAGGTTTATCCATCAAATCCATCATTTCCAAATAAGTCAATTTTATTACACCTCACAAAGTATAAACAATCACTCATCCTGAAACAAATCACTCCTCCTGAAACAATCACTACTCGTCAAACATTCACTCCATCAAAAAAAAACATCACTCATCCAATCATGCGCCAACCACCGTCTCAAAACCAGCAACTACATCAAGCGGCCAACTCTGCAGCAATGATAATGCTTTTTGACTCGGAGGGCAAAGATTCAGAACTTGAAGAATTTTATTCCTATTGCGGGTCCAAACTTCAGAAACGATACCTCAATGCTAGGGGAACCACAACATGATTCCATCCCCGTTATGACTTGTCAATCATGCAAGGACTTTCTGAATCATGCTTCCTCCAACATTTTTGAATGGCATGGCCATGTTTTCTCAACCTCCTCCAACTGATTGAATCCCATCCCATCTTATACAAATCCTCTCAGAATCAACAACAAGATCCACCAGTTCAGCTTGCAGTTGCCATATGTTGTCTAGGATCTAATGGCAAAGGAGCTGCTGTCTTCCGACTCAAAAACCTCTTCCACGTTGGATATGGAACAATTAATTTATACACCACTTGGGTCACCAAGGTTATTTATCAAATGCGCTCACGCTTGGCATCATGGCCAACTACCAAAGAACGACTAGAATCATCTCAGGTCATGCAAGAGGAAGGCTTCCCTGTCTGTGTAGGCTTTGTTGATGGAACAACTATTCCGCTCAGTCAAAAGCCTCCTATAGATGGCAATCACTATTTTGATCATAAGAAGAGGTTCAGTCAGCTTTGTTTATCTCCGTTGCATAGACAGGTGGCTGATGCTTTCATATTTTTCTCAACAGATACTCCATTTCACTCACTCTAGTTTGCAATGTAAACAAGAAGTTCATATCATACCTCGCAGGCTATCCTGGATCATGCCACGATTGCTATGTGTTCTCACATATGCAGCTTGCTCAGCAGCCTGGACAATTCTTTGATCAGAACCAATTCCTGCTGGTTGACTCAGCTTATCCAAGTAATCAATACACAATACCTGCTTACAAGGGGGCCGACCTACTCATTCCGGAGAATGTTGATTTCAATTACCATCTAGCGCAATCAAGAGTCCAGATTGAACGTGCTATTGGAATTCTGAAGGGCTGATTTGCTAGTTTGCGTGAGATGAGATCTCAAATCAGAAACCGTCACGAGATGAAGGCAGCCATAAAATGGATCATCAGCTGTGTTGTTCTACATAACCTACTCGCAGACCTAAATTAAGGACCAGTGGAACAAGCTCTACAAAGAAGAAGAACCTGAACTAGCACCTCCTGTTGGCCAGGAAAATGACAACACTAGCAATGATGGATTGTGAGGTGTTTTGCGCCCAATCACCCTGTCACACTTTGCATAAGTGTCACTGTCATCAGTTTTTTCCATTCCTCATTTCATCATTTCACCCTCCAACTTCTATTTCCCTTCATCCCTGATCCTCTTTGTCTCACGCTTGGCTCCATTAGTTTTTCACTCTCTCTTGGTAAGTTCATTGGCTCATGCTCTCACTTGCTGCTCTCTCAATCTTGATGACACACCTCTCTCACTTCCCAACACGCAGCTCCCCGCCACCTCCTCTGCTGCCTCCACCAGGCCCTGCCAGCTTGCAGCCTTGTGCAAGCCCTCAGGCCCCTCTCTTCTTGCCTACACCGCCCAGGGGGCCTCCTGAAACACCTCAGTCCCCTGCCCGGTGTGCTCTGAAACCTCCGCCAGACTCTGCTGGCCAACAACACCACCAAGCCCCTTGCCGCTCAGCCCTCGCCGACATCTCCCTGCTGCCCTCTACTAGCCAAGCGCGGCCTGCCGAGCGCTCCCAGCTGCCACCCACTACTAGCCGACCGCAGCCTGCCGACTGCTCCCTGCTGCCGCCCACTACTAGCCGACCACAGCCCTCCAACCGCTCCCTGCTGACCTCTACTAGCCAACCGCAGCCCGCCAACCACTTCCTGCTGCCGCCCCCTACTGGCCGACCACAGCCTGCCAACCGCTCCCTGCTACCCTCTACTAGCCGACCGCAGATGACCGCAGCCAACTGCCTCATCCACCCCTGCCGTCTAGATCACGGCCGCCAAGCGCTCCCTGCTGCTGCAGCCCACCGACTGCTCCCTGCTGGCTGCCGCCCTCTACTAGCCGAGCGCAGCCCGCCAACTGCTCCCTGCACTGCCGGCATTAACCGGTCGAACACGGCAGTTCGAGCCGTGTTTGACCGGTGGTCGGACAGGCACTGTCCGACCGAAGCACCTGCCGGCGGGTCAGACAGGCCTGTCCAATCAGTTCCTGGGACCGGTTGCACAGGACCAGCCGGGACCGGTCGGACAAATCTGTCCGACCAGTTGGCTCTTGCTTTGGTCGGACAGTGTCCGTCCGACCACCGGTCGAACACGGCTGTTCGAGCACTGCTTGAGCAGCCGTGTTCGACCGGTTAATGCCGGCAGTGCTGCTGCCGCCCACTCACTACTAGCCGACCACAGCCCGCCAACAGCTCCCTGCTGCCCTCTGCTAGCCGACCGCAGCCCGCCAACCTCTCCCTGCTGCCGCCCCCTACTGGCCGACCACAGCCCGCCAACCGCTCCCTGCTACCCTCTACTAGCCAACAGCAGACAGCCTCAGCCAACTGCCTTGTCCACCCCTGCCGTCTGGATCACCGCCGCCAAGTGCTCCCTGCTGCCGGCCTCTACTAGCTGACCGCAGCCGACTGCTGCCGGCCTCTACTAGCCAACCGCAGCCGGCCACTGCCGACAGCCTGGCACACCTCTGCCCTCTAGCTCACCACCACTGCCCGCTCCCTGCTGCCGCCGTCTACTAGCTGACCGCTGACAACCACCACTGCCCTCTATCCCTCCTCTAGATGACCACCGTCCTCGCCCAGGAGCCAACCACCACGGGGCTTGATAGCGGCACACCCAAAGGGCGTGCGCACGCCCCCCCAAACGCCTAAAAAAAAGGCGTGCAGGGGCTGCACGCCTTCCCAACCAGGCGTGCAAACCCCCACACGCCCTCCCCCGCATGCCGCACACCGTCCGCACGCCTACAAATGGCGTGAGGACGGCCGGCTTGGCGTGCGGCCCCGCCGGACAGGCGTGCTGGCCATGCATGCCTGTCTGGAGGGCGTGCAGGCCTTGCACGCCCTCCGGACAGGCGTGCACGGCTGGCACGCCTGTCCGGCCAGGCTCACGTAAGCCTCTCGAATCAAGAGGCTTACGTGAGCCCCTTGGTGCCCTTATAAGGGTACCAAGTGGTACCCTTATAAGAGTACCAAGTGGTACCCTTATAAGGGTACCAAGTGGTACCCTTATAAGGGTACCAAGTGGTACCCTTATAAGGGTACCAAGTGGTACCCTTATAAGGGTACCAAGTGGTACCCTTATAAGGGTACCAAGTGGTACCCTTATAAGGGTACCAAGTGGTACCCTTATAAGGGTACCAAGTGGTACCCTTATAAGGGTACCAAGTGGTACCCTTATAAGGGTACCGAGTGGTACCCTTATAAGGGTACCAAACGGTACCCTTATAAGGGTACCGTTTGGTACCCTTATAAGGGTAACGTTTGGTACCCTTATAAGGGTACCGAACGGTACCCTTATAAGGGTACCATTTGGTACCCTTATAAGGGTACCGTTTGGTACCCTTATAAGGGTACCATTTGGTACCCTTATAAGGGTACCGTTTGGTACCCTTATAAGGGTACCATTTGGTACCCTATAAGGGTACCGTTCCATGCCCTTATAAGGGTACCAAACGGTACCCTTATAAGGGTACCAAACGGTACCCTTATAAGGGTACCAAACGGTACCCTTATAAGGGTACCAAACGGTACCCTTATAAGGGTACCAAACGGTACCCTTATAAGGGTACCAAACGGTACCCTTATGAGGGTACCAAACGGTACCCTTATAAGGGTACCAAACGGTACCCTTATAAGGGTACCAAACGGTACCCTTATAAGGGTACCAAACGGTACCCTTATAAGGGTACCAAACGGTACCCTTATAAGGTTACCAAACGGTACCCTTATAAGGGTACCAAACGGTACCCTTATAAGGGTACCAAACGGTACCCTTATAAGGGTACCAAACGGTACCCTTATAAGGGTACCAAACGGTACCCTTATAAGGATACCAAACGGTACCCTTATAAGGGTACCAAACGGTACCCTTATAAGGGTACCAAACGGTACCCTTATAAGGGTACCAAACGGTACCCTTATAAGGGTACCAAACGGTACCCTTATAAGGGTACCAAACGGTACCCTTATAAGGGTACCAAACGGTACCCTTATAAGGGTACCAAACGGTACCCTTATAAGGGTACCAAACGGTACCCTTATAAGGGTACCAAACGGTACCCTTATAAGGGTACCAAACGGTACCCTTATAAGGGTACCAAACGGTACCCTTATAAGGGTACCAAACGGTACCCTTATAAGGGTACCAAACGGTACCCTTATAAGGGTACCAAACGGTACCCTTATAAGGGTACCAAACGGTACCCTTATAAGGGTACCAAACGGTACCCTTATAAGGGTACCAAACGTACCCTTATAAGGGTACCAAACGGTACCCTTATAAGGGTACCGTTTGGTACCCTTTTGATGGTACCACTCGGTACCCTTATAAGGGTACCTATAAGGGTACCGAACGGTACCCTTATAAGGGTACCGTTTGGTACCCTTATTAGGGTACCGTTTGGTACCCTTATAGGATACCGAACAGTACCCTTATAAGGGTACCAAACGGTACCCTTATAAGGGTACCGTTTGGTACCCTTATAGGGTACCGAACAGTACCCTTATAAGGGTACCAAACGGTACCCTTATAAGGGTACCAAACGGTACCCTTATAGGGTACCAAACGGTACCCTTGTAGGGTACCAAACGGTACCCTTGTAGGGTACCAAACGGTACCCTTGTAGGGTACCAAACGGTACCTGGTACCCTTATAAGGGTACCAAACGGTACCCTTATAAGGGCACCAAGGGGCTCACGTAAGCCTCTTGATTTGAGAGGCTTACGTGAGCCTGGCCGGACAGGCGTGCCAGCCGTGCACGCCTGTCCGGAGGGCGTGCAAGGCCTGCACGCCCTCCAGACAGGCGTGCATGGCCAGCACGCCTGTCCGGCGGGGCCGCACGCCAAGCCGGCTGTCCTCACGCCATTTGTAGGCGTGCGGACGGCGTGCGGCATGCGGGGGAGGGCGTGCAGGGGTTTGCACGCCTGTGTGGGAAGGCGTGCAGCCCCCGCACGCCTTTTTTTTAGGCGTTTGGGGGGGCGTGCGCACGCCCTTCGGGCGTGCCGCTATCAAGCCCCAACCACCACTGACCTCACCCGCAGCCCTCTAGCCCAAGCTGACTGCTGCCCTCCAACCACTGCCCTGTCCACCCCTGCCATCTAGATCACCGCCGCCAAGCGCTCCCTGCTGCCGGCCTCTACTAGCTGACCGCAGCCGACTGCTGCCAGCCTCTACTAGCCGCCCGCAGCCAACCACTGCCAACAGCCTGGCACACCTCTGCCCTCTAGCTCACCACCACTGCCCGCTCCCTGCTGCCGCCGTCTACTAGCCGACCTCTGCCAACCACCGCTGCCCTCTATCCCTCCTCTAGCTGACCACCGCCCTTGCCCAGGAGCCGACCGCCACTGACCTCACCCACAGCCCTCTAGCCCACAAGCTGACCAGCACCAGACTAGCTGACTGCTTCCCTCCAACCACTGCCCTACACGCCTGCTGCCCTTCCAACCCGCTACCGTACGCGCCTGCTGCCCTCTACACAATTGGTGACCTCAGCCTGCTGCCTGCTGCCCTACTCTGCCCTGGTATGTCCCCCTTTAAGCCCCCCACCAGCAGACTTGCTATCATCAAACTAATGTTCCTCTTCCTTTTAGATATGTCATTAAAGCGCACGCATGTGGATTCCGAGTCCATTCAAGATGGCCGACACATCCAAACACTTTACAATCTGCGGCCCCTGAAGCTCCCAAGCTGCTCCCCTGGCATCCTTGTTGCAGCATCTAAGGCTGGTCGCCAAGGAACTAGTATGATTGGTACTGCACACACGTGGCACACCTTTCAGAAAATTCCTGACCGGTTGCAGATTAGTGGCAGGGTGGATGGGGGTGGTGGTCTAAGAGTGGAGGAGGAAGCAGATTTGAACCGTGAGGCGCCCTCATCACCTTTAACCAAATACTCCTACTCAGATGAACCCTCCAAACCAGCTCCATCAAAACCAGCTCATTCCAAAAAACGTACCAAGAAACTTCCTCAGCCTCCACCCCCTCCCCCCCCTCCCAAGTGCCTCCATCATTCTCAGCCCAATCCTCAAATACCCGCTCTCATTTCGCAGGCTTCCCGACAGGCCTGTGTTGTTTGTGATGTCTATTGGCGATGCTCTCTCAACCACAATCCTGAAGCAATCTCAATTCCTCAGAATGACGATGGTCCCAGTAATACCAACCAGCCAGAAGAATCAGTGCAAACGCCTGTCAAGCAGCTGACTAGAAAACAAGAGAAAGCGAAGTTATACAGCGCACAACTTTGGCAGAAAAATAGTCAAGCATCCAACATCAAATACTCTGGAGAGACCTGAATTGGTGCACATGTCTCCAATTCCAACCCCAATGCCAGGATTTGATTCATGTGTCACTTGTTTATTTTCTGGGACAACCCCTCCCACAGGACAGCTATTGCTATTGTCGAATTTCACCCCTTTTCTTTGATGGATCCAGCCCTCAAAGCCCAATACCAATTCCTTAGCCAACATCTGATTGCTCAAACAAAATTCCAAAATCCAAACAAGTCCAACGGCCCTGCTTATTCTGGTGATATGTATAGTCTTGGTTGGAGGAAAGGATTTGAGGCAAAAACTAAAGTTGGTATTCAAGGCATTTTGGCTAAAGTTAGACAGGATCAACTCGGATTCAAAGACCTTCAAACTCACGTTCCACAAATTGACAATTTTATTGGCAATTGCTTTCAATCTGTTTCTCAACCACTATTTGACAAAGTCAAGCTACGCCATCAAGTCCTTCAAGCCCCTGGACTAGCACCTCATTTTGAGAGGGATGATAATTCTTTCACTTCTCATCTCTCCTTCACAATAGGCGCCTTTGCAAACACACATCACATGGATACCAACGCTTCTCCCTTCAGCTTTGTCATGTGGATTCCCATCAAGAAGAACACTGGAAATCTTGTTGAGGAAAATCTTCAGGTGAAGGGGGGTCAATTCTTCTTTCCAGGGGAATCTTGTGGCATTGACTTCACAGGCTTTGATGGTATAGTGGAATGTGCATGGAAAGCGACTTCTTATTCTCACTTCACTCTTCCCTCCCAAACCTCATCAGACTCACAACACACACAAATGGGTCTATCTGTCCAACTTCCCAAAAAGACTGAAAGGGCCTTCATAAAAATTAGAGATCATGTCTATGAAAATGATCCAGAAAAAAGAAACTGGATCATTAGAGATATTGGCGCTCTGTTAGATTCTTCCTGTTAAACTTGTTAATTTATTTCCCTCTTATAATAAATGAACATGATGCAAATAAAAATTAATTAAACAATCTGGCCAAACGTTCAATCTCTTCAGTACTTTTGCCACTTGTCACACATTGTGTAACAAGCTCATATTGCTTCCCCAAATTCTCTTTGTATGCCAAAGTCCCCAGCTTGGAAAGCTCAAATGTTCAATCCTTCTCCTTGTCATCCTTCTCCCATTCCAACCTCTTTTCATCCATCTTTAGCTCTTGTTCCCATTTCTTTTCTTCTAACTTGGACGAGCGCATGAACTTCTTCTCCTCCAATTCAACCGTTTTATTATTGATTGCAAGCTGGCGTTGGTACTTATTGATCTTGAAGTCAAGGCTTGCCTGAGCCACCTGAGCCCTCCCTGAAACCATGAAATTTGTGAATCAGTAAAAGGATAATATCACAAGGGATCACAACTGAAGATACTTACCAGCATCCCTTTTCAAAGCATATTCCTCATAGTGGGCAAACACATTATTGTTCTTGGAAGCTGGAGTGGAGTGACGCCTGGGGTTTATGTTGTCGGAGTTGGATGCCCTTTGTTTGCCCTTAGTATTTTGGGAAGTTTTAGACGGAGACAGATGGGTTGCAAGATCGTTGGCATTGGGGCTGACCTTGGCTTTCTTCTTCTTATTCTTCTTATTCTTCTTCTTTGGTGACTTGGTGGGGGCAATCACCTCAGATGATAAAGAACCATCAGATGAGCTGGAGTCTAGGGCCCTTTCTTCCGCTGTGAGTGCATTGTGGCGCTGGTGATACCAAGTTTTTTGTTTCCTTTTGCGCTGGGAGGATTGTTGGGGCACATCATTGGGACTAGCTGTCTGCCTTTGTTGGTTTTGTGGGTTGTAATCGAGCAAATCAGGATCTAAAGTAGGATTGGTATGCTTGTTTTGACTTTCTGGGTCATCGTCTCCCTAAAAAAGAGTAAATAAAAGCAAGGTTGGAATCAAATCACATTGGCAATAAAAACTGTTAAAACACACCTGGTTGCTCTCTTGTCTATTCCAATAATGATTAAAACTCTCAACAGATTTATCAATGTCTTCCACATGCAAAATATCACCCAAACAACTCAGTATATCTAAGACAGAAAGGAGTAAATGCAACGTATTATCTTACCAATTCACCAATGTCTGAGTCTTTGCCCTTGCCGTTGTCAGAGTCGTCTTTGCCCTTGCCGCTGTCAGATTTGTCAGAGTTGTCAGAGTTGTCAGAGTTGTCAGAGTCATCAGAGTCGTCAGAGTTGTCAGAGTCATCAGAGTTGTCAGAGTCATCAGGGTTTTCAGAGTCGTCAGAGTCTGATGAGTTGGTGGTTTCAACATCCTTCTGAGCATCCACCTTATACAAAGGGTTTACAAAAGCTTTGTTACCCATGAGCTCATGCATTGCTTGATAATGGGGACACAGGCTATCAAGCTTCTGTTTGATTGTTTGGATGCCCGTCTGTTGGTCTTTAGGAGTAAGTCCAAATCCAGTTGCCAGGGATAGCGTGTGAGTTTTCTTATACTTGTCTTTGTAACTGTTGAAGCGATCTTTCATCTGCCTAGAACTAAGACTGATTTTGGAGGTTGACTGATTTTGCAGGTTGATTGTCATCAGCTCAAATCCATTGATTGTACCTTTGGGCGGTCATCCCACAAGAGGTTCCTTCCCCGTTCCAAAGCAGGCATCACAACTCTTCTTTATTTTTAGCCAATTGATGATAACAAGGTAGTCGTCCTTCTTCAGATGGCCAGTGGTTTTTTCAGCTGGATCGTTATTGGTAGAAACCTCGGCAGCTTTCTTTGTGGGTTTTTGTCCCCTGGTTGGCTTCTTGGGGGGTGCTTTCTTCTTGGTTGCTTTTTTGGGAGGCATGGTTCTGGGAGCCGGTAAACAGAAAAAGGATCAGCTAAGTTCATACAAGAAGATGATCAATATGATAAGCATAACAAACTGGATGGCAAGCACTGAGCTTACTGAACTTGAGAACGGTTGATTGAGGAGTTGGTGAACTAGCAAAAGATTGATTGTGGAGTTGACGGAATGGTGTGATTTGTAGAGGTTGATTTGTGAAGTACTATTCTGAGAGGAGTCAAAAGAGTTAGTAGCAAACGGATGAGTGGGAATAAAACGGCTGTTGCTAGGGAATGAAATTGGAGCAGTTGAATCGTGGAAGCTTACCTACAGGAGTGTTTGTCAGCTGCGGGAAAAATATCAAAAAAATGAGTTTTTGCCCAAGATTTAATGTGGGTTTAGGTTGATACTTGATAGGTGCTGACACAATAATGCAATTGTTTTGAAATTTTATCAACTGTTTTGGAAATGGTGGATTTGTCAAGACCAGGTGATTACATAAGTGTGGATTTGGTCATATTTGATACCCCCTATTAGTCTGACTTTTTATAGTTTAGGATACTTCCTCTGCAACAACATATGTAGCATGATTTGCCTTGAAGGGTGCAGTGTTTGAATCTTGGCAAGCCCCCTGCCCAATCTTCAAACTGCCATGTATGCATAAAACTTAAAAGTTAGGCTATGTATGCCATCTGGATTGCACTCCTCAAGGCTCAGTACATTTGAAGCAATTTCAAACTTTATACACAACATGGATAACTCTACCACTTTATCATTTCATGTTACCCAATTGAAACCAACTTCAACAATGATTAGAAAATAATCACCCTACCCATTCCCAATGTAACTCATGGGGACATAGCTAAACTTGCCAATGAAGGTTACCTTGGTCATACACTTACTACAGAAACTTAACCTTATTCACAAATGCGCCAAAAGTTGTAGGCAGATACGGATACCAAATGGTATAATACCACTGGCCAGCTATTCATGTACAGTGCCCTCCCAGACGTTTATGGCCCACTTCATTCAATTCCCAAAGCTCAACAAACAAGGTTGAAGTCATGGAGGGTTGGAAAAATTATAGAGGATGGGTTCAAAAGAATGAATATGAAAAATCAAATCTGTCTTCATCACCTTCAAATTTATACTATTTTTTCCAGTAATCTCCCATTTTAATGAATTTTTAATATTTTTCCAAAAAAATCAAAAAAATCAGAATGAATAGAATGACATGTGAGAAAAATGATAATGAATGAAAGACAAAGAAAAGATGAATTTCAGGCCTTTTTATATCAGCTTTGATTAGGTATTAACCAGTCCCAAGTTGCACTGGAAGCAACAAAAAAATCCATTTCTGATGGTTTAGGCCACACACTCAAGATTGGAAAGTTTTTGGTGATCATTTTTTTCATTTCTTTCACATGTCATACTACCCATTGTGATTTTTATTTATGTTTTTGGAGGATTATTAAAGATTTTGAAAAACTGTCTAATGATATGAAAAAACATTTAAATTTTTTGTTGCAGATGTAAATAATTTTTATTTTGTGATAATTATTCTTTTGAAACCATGCTCCATGATTTTGCTAGCCCACCATGACCTCAAACTTATGTTTTGAGTATTGGGGATCAAATGAAGTTGGCCATAAACATCTGGTAGGGCACTGTACATCATAATGATCTAGTCAAAACAAGAGGGACCACTTAATAAGACCAGATAACGCTCCTGTTTGGTGCATTTATTTCATGTAGAAATACACATGTTCCTTTGTATCACATTTTTTTTTGTATTTTTTTCTTCAAACTGTGCCAAGCAGTTCCAAGACTTTTTTTGAATGTATTAGTCCGGTTCACAACCCGCTGGTTTCAGCTTGCTGGAATTTATGACCCCCTGCTTGTTTTTGTATAGTTTATGCATGGTTGTTCAGCGTGCTGTGCATCAAAACTTGCATAATAGGATGGTTCACGTTGGGCACTATAACCAACTTTAACCTCAATTTTATGACACTTGTCATAAAATTTTCACTTAAAATTTGGCTTCATCCCATTCTTCCAAAACATCCAGATATAGAGGTGTGAATGTTGTATGAAATTTTATCCATTAAGGTGGTTAAAAACTGGTTTAAAAATGCGTAAAATCCCAATGTGAACCGTCCTAATGGCTGGGATCACTCACCCAAACCTTGAAGCATCATGCAAGGTCCAATTTAAACTTATGACCTGCATGTTGCTGATGCAGCGATAAAAAGCTGCTAAAATATAGCATAAACAGCGGGTTGTGAACCGGACTATTTATGTACATATTTATAATCTACAACGGAACACTGTCTCAGGGGTGAAGCCTGGTGAAGCGAAGTCTCTTTTTTTACACCGCACATCGATGAATTGCTGAGAAATATTAAGAAACCGCCTAAGCACAATCGACAAGTCGCGTACAGTTGCGAAACGCATATTACTGTACCGGCCTCCCTGCAAAATTGAATCCGGGACGCGGGCTCAATCACCGTTCTGCCATTGGGTCCAAACAACAAGAAGACCACATTTTTGAGCTTATTGGACCTTGTACTTCTCAAATCTATCTTGGCTAAGGTCTAGGACCAGCCGTTCTTTTATTTTATTTTTGACACCCTCAACATTTGGGACATACCCACAAAATGTACCCTAAAAACATGATTATGTACTTATTTTTTTCATACATAGTGCCTAATTAGTCATTTAAGGTCCGGTTCAGAGCTATTTGAGACAACTGGGTGTTAGTGCCACATGAATATGTGGAAAGTTGAGCAAAAAAAGTACAAAAACAACTCAAATTCGCATAAATACATGAACAAATTTCAATTTTTTCCTGTTTTTTTGGCTCAACATTTGGGACACCCCCCAAAACTGGTACAGTAATATGGGTTTCGCAACTGTAGGTCGCGTTATAAATGCAATCTCGTCCTCATGCGATGCAGTGAGCTCCCCCCCCCCCCCTCCTGCGTCCCCCTGGAGTCCCCTGGTGCATGTGTTTACTATTCGGCAGAAAAACTCGCTCTCAATGATACATTGTAGTTAAGTTTGTGAGGCCTTTGAAGCGAGTCGATTGATGATAACAAGTATTACGTCATGTTATGTTGGGCATACACCACTCTCTATCTTGTTGTCTGTGTGGGTTTTGCAAAGGATTCAGACCTTTTTTCAATTTCTTTTGACCCTCCGGGTCCGGGCGGTGCAGGATGATCAGAACGCCGGGGTGACGGCTGATGAAGCCAGGCCGTTCCGAGTACCGAGCGGCGGGCACCAGATAGCAGATCTTACCAAGAAGAACTGGAGCGATTGAGAAAGAATATAAATAAATATGTACTAGATTAAACCCATTCTTATAAAGAACGTATCGTCTGAAAATGAGATACGCAGTCGATTTTTGAGAATCTACATTCGTGGATGCAGCATATAGTCTGATAGTAAGCTGGAGAGATATGGCATGGCCACCTACCCAGGCCAAATAAAATATGTACTGACCATCTACTACCACTTCAAGTTCCACATCTTGAGACTCTTCCTCTACAGCATATGCCAACTATTTTCCCCTTGAAATTGGGCCATTCAGTCAGCCAATCGCCGTCTCAGCTTCTCTCTGCTACGTGCCTCAGCGGCAGTTCCAACTTGCAACGATGCTCAAGTTACCTTCTGTTTCACTTCCCTTCGGGAAAAGATCTCAAACCAAGTCTCACAATCGGCCCTCCCCCAGCCCCTCCTCGTCTGCCCAGTCCCTCCATCCCAGCGAGAGCACCCATAATAGCAGTCGAGACAAGCTGCCCGTCCAGACGCTCTCCGCAAACTCAGATCACACCCACAGTCACACCGCGTCTGTGTCGCTCAAGCGGCGCTGCCAACTCAACTTCAAACATCTCACTCACTCTCCCAGTCCCAGCAGTGCTACTCACGCCAACACTAATATCAGTCAGCCCACATCCAGCAATCCATCCGCTGCTTCATCATCCTCTCTCAACTCCAAGGACAATAATTATAAGCCCATTCATAAAGAGGCTTGCTCCAAGCCTAGAAAACATAGCAGTAGTATTAGTAGTAGCACCAGTAACAGTAGTCGTCGCACTACCCACATATCCAGTCATAATAGTAGTATCCCTAATAAGAACAATCTTCTTCTTGATCAGAGAATGCCTGCCAGCCATCCTTACCCTGCCCCAACCCCTCATCTTCTACCCTCCCCACTCTCGCCAATCGGCAGTCCAGCCACCGCCATGAACTATAACCAACAGCAGCTCTCCCTCCTTCGCCGACATCATACCCTGAGCACCGGTGGCCCCCGTCTCGCTCGGCTTGAGAAACAACAGGTGCTCGCCAATATGGCCGAGAAGGATCGCCGTTTCTATGGTGGTGGTGGTGGTGGTGGCGGCGGCGGCGGAAGTGAAGCCGGCAGTCTCTCCAGCGATCAGAGTGCCGAGAGTCTGTCCCTGGATAGTCGCTCCAACCTGTGTCTGACCCCGATCTTGCAGTCGAGCCAGCAGCCCTCCAGTAATAGCCTCATCATGCCCGAGCTGTCTGATCACCCCCTCCTTCACCAGCCTCACTCTAATAGTCCCTCCCATGATAATAGCGGGATTATTCCTACTACTAAAAATAGCAGCCCTCCCAGCACTCGCAGCCCCTAGCAGCACCATCTCATCAATCTGGCTTCCAGCTGATCAGGGGCTATAAGGGTAGTCCTGCTGCTGCCCTCCGAGCTCTCGACCTCGGCTCCCCGATCGAGCTCACTGGCGAGGACGAGGAGCACAGGCTTGATGTTAATATCAACCGCAAAACTTGGATTCAATCGGAACATTCTCAGGCCCATCAGCTGGGAAGAGAATTGAATCCTGCTACTTTCCAGCAGCAATATAATCGACGGCTCCCCACCGTGCCCGTCGAAGCTCGGACCGGAACTGAGCCACCCAGCTCCCAGCACTCTAGTGCGAGTTTCCCACTTTACACTCAGGCGGCCCTCCACCGCAACTTCTCCTCGCCTTCCAAACTACAGCAACACTCCACTGGCTCCTTTCCAAGTGCCAGCAGCAGGATCTCCGACTCGTTGATATATTCCCCCTCCAACTGGAATAAGCTCTCTATCCTCAACAGAACGATGAAGTCCACCGAATCCCCACTCCAGCTCCTACCCCCCGTCCGTAGTCAGACCCAGGGTGAATCTCCTCGCTCCCTTGGCATAACAACCGAGGAACTGGACGAAGAACAGATCCTGGCTAGTCCTGTGGTTAGTCCCGTTTCCCTTGATAATAACCCTTGCCCATCCTGTCTCTTTTCCTTTCCCCTCGTCACGCCCCCCTCCGAATACCTACACCACCTACCTGCATCTTCTGTGCTGGTTGCCGCTACATACTTCCCGGGGCCCCACCCAAGCGATACTTCCGAGTGGCTTTGCATTATTATACCACTCCATCCATGCTGCCGTGGGTGGCTCACGTGCGCGACATATTAAATTCCTTGTGATTGTATTATGGACTCCAAGCAACCACTTCGTCACGCCACCGACACTATGATAACCGGCGTCTTTTTCTCATCCCTTCATTTTCATCTCCGGCTCTGAATACAGTTCATCGCATTATCATTTTACATATTTAACTTACTGATGTACACCGCTTGCTTGAATACGTTTGATATTTACATACAAACGCACACAACAGGACTTTCCTCAAACTTCCAGCCTTCACCGAGCCACATCTGACCGCGTTTCCTCAACTGGCAATCACCTCAACGCATCTCAGCCACCCAGCTCCAACACGCTGTCCCATTGGTCAGAGCAAACCAATCTACGACGACACCAGTCTATGAAGGCAGATGGAAGATGGGGTACATCTGCGGTGACTAGTCCTGATCATTTTGAAAACAGATCTTCCAACGAGCCCGTACAACTACCTGATTCTGCTTACAACAAGCTGGACACGTTCTTTGAACTTGGCTCTTCTATCGGTGCCCACTCCACAACTCTTCTTCGTTCCTCCAGCAACCACTCCAATCCTTCCTCAGCTTTCTCCAACTCGATGTCTGTTGCTCATCCGTCTCCAAGTGGGAATATTGCACCATTTTCTAGCCAATCGGGTGGCGTCGTCGCGACAATGGGCAGCCCTGTCAGTGTCCCTGGACTATCCATCAACCCCTGGAGCCCTTCGGTCGAAGAAGCCAAGAAACTTAGAGAACCAATGCTCAGACAGGCCAGCCTTGATACATTGGCCTCCAACAATAGTTCCAACAACTCTCATCGCATGAATAAAACCAATACCTCCGACCTTTCCCGCTTCCGATCTTCCTCCAACGACGATACCCAAGGAAGGGAGATGAATCTACTACATACCAACTTTGGTCGGATGAATATCGGCCAAGGAAAGAACGGTGAAGAACTGAGCTCTCGTTCTAACATGAGCTTATCTCACCGCATCTCCGGCGTCAAGAGTCCCCTCTCCACCTCAACATCCTTAGCTGATCTAAGCGAGAGTACCACAGCCGACGTCGAGGTTGCCAGTCCTGCTGTCGCTGCTCCACCCAAGAAGGTCGTCCTGCCTCCGCTCGTCACCGACTTTTCTCGTGAGACATTGCTTGCCGGCACAACTGAAGCTCGGAAGGCTCCGGGTTCGATCAATCGCCATCCGAATGGAGTCTCTCTGCTCTTTCAAGGGCCGGCCAGTGCTGCTGCCTTCGTGCCTCCGATCGGCCATTCCTTGTCCAGAAACGTCAACGACCCGTTCAATTTTCACGAAAAGATGGCCCGAGTCGCCAGTCACAACACGGCGGCGCCTGGCATTGGCGCATCGACCTGGCTGACTCAAAAAGAACGCCTTATCGGCGAATCGCAGTCACGTCAATCCGGTGGCGAATGGGGGTCTCCTTTACCTCATTCACCCAGCTCTCAGCTTCCTACTGCCACCTCTGCAGTTACTAACCTGCCGCAGCAGATTCAGCAACAGATCCTCCTCAACCAACAGCTCCAGCAACTGCAGCAACTTCAAGTCCAGCAACATCAACTCCAGCAGCAACAAACCCAGCTACTCAACTCCACTATGAGGCTTCCTGTGAGCAGCAACACTACCCCGATCAACGGATTCCACACCCCTTCGATGGCCAACATCCTACAAGGCAATGCGTTCACCTACGGCAACATGTCTCACAATGCCCCTGGTGCTTTTTTTGGCGCCGGCTGCAGCCCCAATGTCGTGGGCCCGGCCCCCCCGCCGAACCCATCCCGCTTACAAACGACGATCACCGGCCTTCCAGGCTTGGGCAGTTTGAGTGGTACATCTCCACATGTGCTTCCGTCATTGGTTAATGGGGTTGGTCCGATGGCTGGACCCAACATGATGAACATGGCCAAGCCACTCCCCTTCATGAATCCGCCCCTAGCCGTTGCAAACAACCAGGGCATCCAGGAACTAGCTCGCCAGAAAGGATATAATCCGACCCAGTTCGATACCTCCCCTCCATCGGCCCGATTCTTTGTCATCAAGTCTTACACTGAGGAGGACGTTCACAAATCGCTCAAGTACGAGATTTGGGCTAGTACTGACTTAGGCAACAAGCGTTTGGACCGAGCCTTCCACGAGTCGCACGAGTCCGGTCCGATCTATCTCTTGTTCAGTGTTAATGCCAGGTGATCGCCTGTCTTCATTTTCATCGATGCCTTGATTGATTGATGAGGCCACCGCAGGTGCTAATGAGATGATTGAAATAATTTTTGTGTGCAGTGGGCACTTTTGTGGAATGGCCGAGATGCTGACCGCGGTAGATTACAATACGAGTAGCAACGTCTGGGCGCAAGACAAGTGGAAAGGGATCTTCAAGGTGCGATGGGTGTTCGTCAAAGATATCCCTAACAACGCTCTGCGCCATATCAAACTCACCAACACGCCCGAAAACAAGCCCATGTAAGCTCACATCTCCCCCTCCTCCCTGTCAATCTGAACTGAAGCCTGATCTCTTGTTTGTGCTCCCTTTCTCCCCTAGTACGTCATCGAGAGACACTCAGGAAGTGCCTCATGACAAGGGTATTCAAGTACTGCACATCATGTCTTCCTACCAATCCCGCACGACGCTTCTACAAGACTATGGTCAGTATCTGTTTTTTTTTTTTTTTCTTTCTTGGATAGCTGGGGATTATTAACGTGGCCATATCGTTTAAAACAGCCTGGTACGAGCACAACGAGAGTCAGAAGAGCCAAAACCAGCAGAATAACGAGGCCTCTCCGCCGGTCTCTAATCTGGAGCCTTCCGGCCCATCGTCGTCCAGTCCGCCGGCCTCATCTTCTTCGTCCTCTTCCATCCGCCAACCCCGCCACGCCGTGCCCAACACGCAGAACCAAAACATCCGTCGGTTCACGCAGGCAAACAGTCACCCCGGACAATACGCTCCTGTGGCCGTGCAAGTCGCTTCCGGGATCTAACCACCCTCTTTTTTCCACCTTTCTTCTACCCACCCTAATGCTTTTAGATATCTGTACTATGCTGTTCTTTTCTCTCCTCCCCAGCACACACACACACACACATGCACACACACACAAATTCACACGCACATACATATATATAAACATCTCGCCTGTGAATTATCTCTCTGATGACTGTTGTGCTCTATCTTGTTTTCTTTTTTTTTGTTTCAGTGACCGGATCTGTTGGGCCTCCCCTTCCTTGTTTCCTTTTCCTCCTTTGTGGACATTCTCCTGAGTTTATACATACATATACATACATACATACATAACCACACCATAAAGCAAACTCTTTGTGCAACAATCGACCGTAAATATTTTGTCTCCTTCTGACTGGTCTCTCTCTCCTGCTGCCTCCTCTTTTTCTATTTCCTTTTCATTAACATTTCCCGTACATATATCTCGTGGCTTGTGCTTTGTTCTGCACCTTTTTTTGGATTGTGTTGGAGTGGATATATAAAGAAGTACCTTCTTCTCTGGTCTTATATTACTGGTACTACTGCTATTGCCGATGCCGTTGTTCTCTCTCTCTCTCGGACAGTTCTGTTGAGTTCATTCAAGTCCCACAAGATTGGCCTTTTTTTCTAAACTTGGTTATCCATATACACGTATATATATCTCTTCTACCAACATATATCAATATAAATACATGCGTAATCAATGGAACTGTTTATTTGTGAATACGTTTATATGTTTTATTTCTTCTGTGCTTAAAAAAACAGATAAAAAATGAACAAAAAAATCACCTCATCATGTACTACTTACTATACATACAATTGCTAATGGATGACAGATTGATTATCATGTGTTTCACTAGTTTGAAAGAGGGGAACAGTGTTCTCTTACATGCTCTTATGAGGATGGGTAGTGTAAGTAGTAGACTAGCTTAACTAAGCCTCCTTCGGGCCCGGATGCGAAGCATCCTCCCATTCCCAATGGGAGGCTCATGACTTAAGTGCTTGTTGTAGCGTGAAGACTTGGAATTTCTCAGTGTTTTTGAGTCCGATTTTCACTCAAAGGGTGACTGCAAATGAACCACTCGAGCTACAGTCAAGCGGGCAAGGTGCCCACGTAGGTGGTCATCTCATCTTTGAGCCGGCTGGCTCCAGGGTTGAGAAACCGGGTCTCATTTCCGCTGCCTGCTACAGTGGGAGACACCATATTACTGTAACAGATTTTAGGTGTCCCAAATGTGAAGCACAGAATTTTTTTGAAAAATCCCCCAGGGGGTGGAGGAAGAGCAGGGGGAAAGTTGGCACTGATGAATAATTTAGAAGAAAAATCAAATCATCCTGAAGCAATATCTGATATTGGAACAAATTTAAGAAATGGAGAATCAGCTTTAGTGTCAAGAAGGAAGAATTGGATACATTGCCACATGGTTTTGAAGACATTCTAACAAAATGTAGAATCAAAAGGTCTGGAAACTTGCCATTTTGAGTTTTCAAAACACAATTGAATGTAAGCTGCAATCCTCACAAGATATTCTTCCGTGAACCATTTGGTTTGATCTAATCTTGGGTTAATCTCTAAAATAAAGCACCTTCCGAGTAGAATTTTCAGATTGACACTTCCAATAAATCATGTGAAACTGGACAGTGGCAGGTCTATACAAAAGCAAAGCAAGGAATCATGGAACCTTTGTTCTTCAAAATCAATCAATTGATTTTGAGTAATTGATCAATCACCTTTGATTTATCATTGATCACTCTAATTGATTGATCAATCAGCACTGTTTGATCAATCCTGCAGGATTCTGAGTGGCCAACTTGGCCAATTGTTTTCTTTTGGCAAGTAATGAGTAATGAGCATATACATCTGAGGTTTATGTATTGAAGCATAAATATAAGTCCATATGTATGTGTTTATGACACATGTATGGATTTACGGGAAGATATAAGGCCATGTGTCCCAAATCTTGACCAACAAAAACAAAAAAACCAGAACCGCTTGTCCAATTGCAAAACCAAGTCATTTCTAGAAAGTACAGCCTCCAAGGAGTCCAAAAATGACACTTTTGAAGTTTTTGGACCCCCACAGCAGATGAATATTCACCCCACGTGTTCAACTTGAGTTTTGCAGGCGGGGTGTTACAGTAATATGGTGTCCCCCACTGTAGATCAAAAAACTCATTGACCTGCTCCACCATTTCCTCGTAACTTGATAATTTTTAATACAGATCACCATATGTGACTGTACAGTGCCTTGCCAGAAAGAACTGGCACATTTTGTTGAAGTCTATTAGACCAACCAAGATACTTCAAGTCACAAGTCCAGGTTCAGGGGTACACAGTACTGGGTTCAAAAGAATGAATCTGAAAAAATAAATCAAAACAAAAACAATTTGAAATTTATAAAATTGATTTCAGTTATGGCAGATTTTCAAAAACCTTCAATATTGTTTGACGAAAACTGAAAAAAATTAAAGGCCACAGCTGGACATCTGAAAAGAATGAAAAAAGATGAAAAAAATGAAAAATTTACTGATAGGTTTTTTAGATACTGTGGAGTGAGGCATCTGGGAGTCCCAAAAGGGGTTAAGGCACTGAATTTCCAATTTTGTCCCTGTTTTGCTGACCACTGTGATCCAATATTTCATTTGGGCAAAATTTTTTTCATTTATTACCATTTCCCTCACATCTCAGGCTATACTCTCCAATTTTTTTCAGAATTTTTCAAACAATACTGAAGGTTTTTGAAAATCTGCCATAAATGAGATCAATTTTATAAATTTTAAATAGTTTTCAATTTGATTTCTTTTTTCAGATTCATTCTTTTGAACCCATTTTGCAACCCTGAACCAAGACTTGTGACTTGAAGCATGTTGGTTGGTCTACTAGACTCCAACAAAATGTGTCAGATCTTTCTGGCAAGGCACTGTACAGAGTCTGGAGTCCAAGCACGCAGGAGTACGCATGGTCTCTTAAACAGCAAGGTTATGTATCCACCTGAGTGCATGCAGCAATACAGGATCATTGACATAATTTGCTGGAACACATCTGGAGATGTATCCCATGACCATAACAAACTGATAGATGATGAAATTTTCAAACAGGTTTTCAGAAGGGTTGAGGTGGGCCTTTAGCTCTAAGGTGATGCTCAAAAAATGAAGAAAAAATGTACCTTTCTCCCAGTACCACAGGTGTCCCAAACTTGCACTGGGAAGACATGCACAGAGGGAAAGGCAAAAACTCCCTACCAAAACTAGGGAAGCTCTCACGCCAAAATAGAGACATTAGAGCATCTCCAGCGGAGTTGGTATACTGGGGGTGCCAAACCCAAAATGTAGCTCCCAAATCTTGAGGAAAGAAACCGGCAGGCATTTCTCAAACAGCAGTGTAGCCATCTGGACTGCTAAATTTCCATATTGAAACTTTGTTCCCGTCTTCCCACTACACACCCACTCCCCCGGCAACTCTTTCCACAAAGAAATATTCATCTTTTGGTCAAGACAATGGTTGACCGTCAAATACTTGAAGGCTTTCTCAAATCGCAATCTATTGCCCTTGCAACCACTTGCCGAATTCAGAAAGTATTAACCAACACAGCTTTGCTGATAGTTCAAGATGAAGATAACAAAGAACAAGAAATGGCACGCGGCGGTTCAAGACCTGGGCACCATCCCAATTTAGCTCGAGGCTTTGAAGAAGGCTATCAACAACTTCTGAGGGATTATCTTGGTTCAGAACCAATATATGGCAAGTATTTATTCCGATGTCGGTTTTGAATGCACCAAGAGCTTTTCTTACGCATTGTCAAAGAAGTAACCCAGCACAATCTATACTTTGAGCAAAGAGGAAATGTGGCTGGTGTCTTTGGATTGTACCCAGTTCAAAAAATCATGTTGGCCATTCAAATGCTTGCATATGGTGATGCCGCCAACATGAAGGATGAATACATTCAAATTGCTGAAAGCACATTGCTGGAGGCTTTAGATAAATTTTGTCTTTCAATCATTGATTTATAGAGCACCAAATATCTCCATCACCCTACAAAAGAAGATGTGGAACGCTTGTCTTCCATCAATGCTAAATGGGGCTTCCCTGGTATGCTCGGCTCTCTTGACTGTATGCATTGGCTGTGGAAGAACTGTCCAATGGCATGGAAAGGACAGTTTCAAGGAAAAGAAAAGGTGTTTTTATGTCATTAATAGGTATGTGCAATGTTCAGTTCAGCTAATGATTGAATCTAGGTACCTACTTGAGTTCTGGAGGCAGTTGCATCACAGGACCTCTGGTTCTGGCATGCGTTTTTTGGCCTGCCAGGATCCCAAAACAACATCACGGCCCTTGATCATTTGCCACTTTTCCAAAATCCAGTTTGCAGGGTAGCTCCTGAAATCAATTATACAATCAACGGTCACTCCTATAAGCAAGGTTATTTTCTAGAAGATGGGATCTACCCTGACAGGTCTACACTTGTCAAAACAATCTCCCAGCCACAAGGTCTTGATAAAAAAGGGAGGCACACTGTGTTAGATTGTGTGATGGTCGACTTATCCGTTTTTTTTTTTCTTTTCTTCTAACTAGCACTTTGCAAAAATGCAGGAGGCTTGTTGAAAGGATGTTGAGGGGCATTTGGTATCCTTCAATCTTGATTTGCTATTGTAGCCAGAACAGCATGATTGTGGTCACAAGACAAGCTCAAGCAGATCATGAAAACATGTGTTATTCTTCACAATATGATCATTGAAAACAAACGCAATTCCAATGACAAAGTAATCTTTGAAAGTCACCATCTAGCAGCCGAACCAACCACCACGCAATCAATCCATTTATCTCAGTTCATAACAAATTGTGTGCAAGTGTGATCCTCAGAGGAGCATTATAAGCTCTGGGAAAATCTTGTGAAGCATTTGTGGGCCCTGAAAGGCAGTTCAAATATTTCTTAACTAATCTTAAATAAATTTTTCCCTTTTGTTTTATTGCCAGCTTCTTTATATCAAATCCACAAACCAAAAAAAATGAAAAGACCATTTTTTTCGAGTATACAGAAGCAACCAATGAGAACATTCATTGCAAGAGGGAAGAGAAGAAGAAATGATAACATCAATGGCAGACAAAAGCAAGTAACAAGTATGAGAACCAAGCAGCCCTTCTTTTCTTTGCTATTCTTTTAGTTTTTTAGTTTTCTTTTTTTTCTTAGTTTTCTTTCATTTTCTCTTGTTCTTTGTGCATCTTGTCTAATATTTTCTTTTGCTGCCATTCAAAGAATGGTTGACTCACAGCACTGACACTTGATAGATTGGTCTTCATGATTGCTTTGTTGGCTAGAGTAGTGAGAGCCTCCTGCTGGCCAGCAAGAATTTCATTTTGGATGCAAGCTTGCTTTGCAAGGTCCTGATGGACTTCAATAATGTTGTCCTTCCATTTCTTGTCTTGAGAAACTTTGAGAGTCGCCTCCTTAGCAGTTTTGTTTCCAATTGGTCTTTTCAATTGGATTGTAGAGGCCTCGCTAGCTCCACCATCTAGATTATCGGAAGAAGTGATTGTTGAATGAGATTCCAATAATGGTGCACTGCTTTCATCACCATTGACCGAGACACATTTTCTTTTTTTCACATCCATTTTTTTCTTCTCAAGCTCGGCACAGTGTTCATTCCACTTTGCAGATTGGGACAAGATGTTGTAGCATTGAATATGAGCAAAGGCTTTGTTGGATAATGCCTCATAAAATTTGAGGGCCACACTGAACCAATCTTCAATTGTGGTGCCACTCTGGTTGGCTGTCTCAATCTGCTTCATACAGCCAGAGAACTTGTTGACTGCGTGCTGAATGGTTTGCCATCAACTTTTGATGCTGATCATATTCCGAGTTGTGTCTTTCATGGCAGAGGAGAAACTTTTGGCTATACGATTCCAAAAAGACTTGGCAGCTTGATTGGTCAAGTTCAACGGAGTTTGAGACACCTCCAGCCACAAGTTGCATATTTGCATGTCCTCTTCTTTAGAGTAATTGCCAGCACAAGATCCTTTAGCTTTGTCTTTGGATTCACTCTTGGGTTTGGTTTTTGGCTTGCTTTTGTCATTGGATTTTGACTTTGTGGAACCTTTCTTCTTCTTCTAATTTGATGGGCAAGTCTCGATTTCCGGTTCGGAGTTGATTTCCAGAGTTTGATTGCTTTTCTCTTTATCAATTACCATCTCCTCCTCATCACCTATAAGAAGTGGATCAACAGGAACTTCTTCCGGCATTGCATAGTGAAAGAGTCAAACAGAATAGATATATGTGGAACCAGATATTGAAAGAGGTTTGGGTAAGGCTAAGATCCGTCGGGTTGGGGTCGGGTAGAGCTCATCCAACATCCAGATCCGGTATATCCGGCCCCAAAGCCGGGTATCCGGCGGGTTTTTAACAAGTTCTTTGTTACTGACACTAGCGAAGCCTCCAAACAACATGAAGAAGTACAATGCAAATCTTGTTCTAGCAGAGCTATCTACAAGCAAAAGATGGCAAAGACTGCTTCTCTGGATGAGGAGATTGAGGCTTACTTGAGCTTGAAATGTGAAATTGAATCATGCGACATTCTTCTCTATTGGAAAGTAAACGCCAAGTGCTTTCCATCACTCACAAATATGGCCCAAACATTCTTAGCGGTACCTGCCTCAAGTGCTCCGTGCAAACAAGCCTTCTCAGTTGGCCAACACATTCAAACGTATACTCGCAATTGGATGTCTCTCAACACCATTGATTCACTTATCTGTTTGAAGGACTGGGTTAAGAATCACATTATCAATGTTGACAATCTTTGGATTTAGGCTCACATGTTCCCACCCTTGCTCTACTCCTAAAAATCATTCTAGTAACCTCTTCTTATGCGTTTTTTTAGTTTTATCACTTCTTTCTTCTAGTCAAGTTGCTCATTTTTTCTTCCTGGCCTGTTGCTCTTTTTTTCTTAGCCCTGTCACTTGTTGTCCTTGGTCTTGTTGCTCATTTTGTCTTATCCCTAGACCCCTGTTACTCTTTGTTTCTCAAAAACAACTCAATCACGTTCGATGGTGTGAATGAAGGCACCACTAGTGATCATCTGTAGCTTGGAGTCGTGCTTCTGCACGACTCCAAGCCCTCTCCCTACAATGTCAACTATCCGGACAGATGCCGGATGTTCACAGACCCAGTCTGACATCCGACCCGACCCGGTATCCGACCGGATACTGCCGGGTACGCAGGGTCCGGATTGTATCCTTAGGTTCGGGGGGCAGGCACGTGGAAGTTGACACGTGAAATCTAATTTTCTGGTGGGTTCACGGGTGCCAGAGCGTTGCTAGAGCGTTGTTGGATTCAGCAACTGGATGGCATTTTTTAGCTCCCGAGGCATAGTAGCACCCCGTTTGGCACCCTTGGTGGGAGCTAATTTTTGAGGTGAGTTGCTAAAAAGTTGTTAGCAACCGGGGATGGCAACTCCGCTGGAGATGCTCTTAGGCACAAGTCCCCCCTCCTTCAGAGGTCGCTGCTTTGCGCCCCTGGTCCAGTGCTTTGCGCCCGCCCAGACCCTCTGAATCGAGGGACTTGTTGATCACGATCAACTTATGATTTTTGCCAGGGCTTGTATTTTGTATCGTGGTCTCTGGCAGAATGCGGTTTGGTCGTTTACACGGATTGTGATGGCAGAGGCGGCTATGTACGTAGCCCTCTCGATCTGGGACGAGTTGCTCTACATAGCTTCCCTTCTGCGGTGGCCACCAAAGGCAGTTTCGTGAGCGGGCTCATGTAGTCTACGCAAGGGGATGGCTGTCGGAGCTCGCCTCCGTGAAGTGCTGTGACTGCAGATTCCAGACGGGGGGATGGCCAGGGGTGGACAAGTATTTATTTGTACCAGCCGAGTTTTCATCTGACTTCCAGCAGCGCCTGAGGAAATCATCAAGTTCAGAGTTTCGTTTCGAGATGGAGGATGGACAACAGCAGTCCTGTCCAGCAGCTACACCCGCTGTCGAAGTATCCAGTCTGTTCTTCCGCTTCAATCCCGAGTCTGTCGACATCCTGCGCGGCGTGAATCTCGAACTCGCTCGTGGCTCCCGATGTCTGCTGATTGGCGCGAATGGCGCAGGTCAAGTCCAACCTTGCCTACTAACATGCCCCGTTCACACACATCACTCGCTGATTAGATGCGTTCTCTCCTTTTCCCGTATACGTAGGCAAGTCAACGTTGCTTCAAATCTTAGCGGGTAAACGAATGACCAAGTCGAAAGCGAGAGTGCTGGGTGAAGATGTATTCTTCAACACACCACCCGTCAGTCAAAGCTTCATACCTATATTGCACTCATCAGAATCGAGTACTTCTTCTCCGTTGGTATGATTCCTTATCCCTCTTTTCAACAAACAGGGTGTCGCTTATTTAGGTAAGTAGAACTCGCCAAGAAACCCGAGGGTGGTTGACCGTAAGATTATTGATGAAGAGAACATCCCCTTTTTCTTGGGTACAGGTACTGAATGGGCCAGCAACACGGTCGTTCGATCGGATCTAGTCGTTTCCCATTTCCTGTAGGTGATCACTCGTGATGTTAATTTCTCAACCAGGTAAATACACTGACCCGAGTTTTTTTTTTATGAAAAAAAAAAAACCCCACAGGGACTCGGTAGGAGGATACCGCCATAAAAGTCGACGCGATCGACTGTTAGATATTCTGGATGTCGATCTTGACTGGCACATGCATCAGATCAGCGACGGCGAACGGCGGCGAGTGCAAATCGTTCAGGGTTTGATGGCGCCGTGGAATTTGTTGTTACTGGACGAGGCAAGTCTTGGATGTTATTTTATATAAGAATTGACGCCAGTAGAAAGATTGACTCGCCACTTCCATCTGCATCCGTGTTTTTGGAAACACTTCTTTCCAGGTGACTGTCGATCTTGACGTAATGGTCCGCCAGGAATTACTGCAGTTTTTGATCGAAGATACTAAGACGAGAGATTGTACAGTAGTCTACGCAACACACATCTTTGACGGATTAGATAACTTCCCAGTAAGTCTTTCCGCTTAAATGCACCTCACCTCTCCCCCCAGAGGACGTCAACGATTGACCGGGGCTAATGCAGAATGATCTGGGGGTACTTTTTTATTATTGACCTACGGATCAATAGACCCATGTTTGCCATCTTCAGGTTGGATCTACGACGACCCCGAAGCCTATCCCATGGCCGATCACAGCCGACTCTGCCCCAAGAAACTATCCCGGAGTCCCTCCCGAGGCCATCGCTCAAATCATGAGTCCCGACAGGATTGGCTCAAAGTTACTGGTCCTGGCTTTGCATTGGTTGAAAGAAGATCGGCGCGTCAGATTGAACCTCGAAGCTCAGGGTGACCCGGCCTTCAAAAAACGTGGCGCTCGCAGTGAAAGCTTGGTCCCGAGCGACTCGGAAGTTTTCTACCGAAAGTGCGCCTTCTCTTTTCAAAAGAAAGAGAAAAATCTAACTCTTTTCAACTTTTTTTTTTTTTTTTTTTTTTGAAACTGTGGGATTGACATGCTTTTGTTTCATGATCATGTTAGATACGACTACTCGAATTCGGCCTAGAATAGACCAAGCTTGTTCTTGGTAATTATTTCCCATTATCATCTCAGACACTGTATTCCGACTGCTCGACTCAGATCCACTTGCTCTACTCATTACCACACTGTTTATCATCTAGACTTGTAGCTGTCTACACATAAGGACACGTTGCAAAACCAACCAATAGATTGATTTGAATGATTCTTGTTGATATTTTCTTTGGGCCGGTCAAGCAAAGCCCCCATAATGAAATCGTATAAGAAAGCCGGATTACATGAGAGAAAAGTGATATGCAAGACTCCTTGATTATGTAGGTTTTGGATTTGGCATTGGTTTTCTGAATCTATTCCAATCGACGTATGTGGGCTCTCAACTCTAGGCCTACCAGAAATTATCCCTCGCCAAATCAAAATCATCGTCGTCGGAATCATGGTCATCCATCGCATCCATGTGCGTTGCTGAGGGCGTTGGCGAGCCATAGGCTGGAGCGCGAAAACTGTGGAAACATCCTCCTCGCATTTCCAGAGCTTTTTGAATATCCATCTCTTGCTCATGCTTCCCTGAAACAAGGGGAATCAGAGATTGGGGGTTTTTTGAACCCAAGTTAGCTTTCTTGTGCACCCTCATTTCATGTGTATATCCTGCTTTGAGGTTAGATTGAGAAAGTAAGAAATCAAGAACTGACATCCATAACGACTAGCAACTGAGCAACACTTGAGATTGGGCAGTGATCTTCCATTGTCGCTTGAGCTCAAGAGAGCTTTGAGAAGGGTAGAGGCAGGAAGTGAGCACCGGTTCCAGGCAAGTTTGATGATGGAGTTAGGTAAGCACTCAAACAACTTGCCCGTTGCCAAGCGGTCTTTGAAGGATAAAGTCTTGAGGTTCTTCAGGGCGGTGGGAGAGTCAAAAACCATGTCCAAGAGGGGAGGACTGGTACGTAGGTTACTAAGTGCGAAATGTTGGGTGTGCGTCTCCTCGTTCCAGCATGTAGATTGAGCGGAGCTTCAAACATTCCAAGTTGGGGCTCGTGGACCCTTGCAGGACCCGACAAAAAGCCTCTCGAGTGACCTTGCGACTTGGACCGGTGATCTTGAGCGTCTGCATACTCTCTCCGCAGCTTTTGAGTAGATTTGAGAGTGGCAGCTCATCCAACCGATGCTCCTTCAAGATCAGCGTTCGTATTGCGCAATTCAATATGGGGATTGCAGATTTGGGAGCTGGTTTCAATAAAATCACCGGCGGGCCCGATAGGTGTGCAATGCAAATTCGACCGTTTCAAACGAGGTCCAGTGTGGGAATAATCACGAGGCGAATTCACGAGGCAGCCACTGATGAGAGGATTGTTCTCCGCGGGGCTTGTTCAGGATGACAAACTCGTTGATGAATGGTTTACTTGCAAGAGCTTTTAGGATGGGTTCTTTACAGGCAAGTCGGAAGACGGTAGAAATGGTAATATTTTCCAAGCGGGGGCAGCTTCGAAGAATTTCGCAGAACACCGATCCGCCACCCTTTTCCATGGAGCAAAAGCCACTCCAGGTGATCTGTAAGGAGCGAACATGGTGAGATAATGGGTTGAGATGTTCGGAATTGCCCCGTTTGATTTGGTTATCACGCTTTTGATACTTATGGCATAGTTTCTCTTCGAGTGGGGGTATGCAAGTAAGGGCCTGGAGGAAGAAGCTCGCAGTCCATGGACAATCCAAAGCCACGTTTTTGAAAAGGAGCTCCTGGGCACATCGGCGAAAGGTACGATTGACTAAAGAGAGTGGAATTAAAGGATTACTTGGGAGACCTACGCGCGGAGACGGAGTGGATTATAATGTATTTATGTAGGAGGGATGAATTGGTTATTTTTGTGTAAATCAAGTTAAAGACAGACGAGTAGACCAGTTCATTCTGCTTACCCTCTGGCCATGATACTTGTTCACGATAAGTCCTACGAGAGTTAAATCCACGATATGTGACTCTTTCCAGATGCGGTCTTTGTTTCGGTTGTGCGATAATAGATGTGGTGGATGATCCTGTCGATTAGTTCGTCAGGCAAGTCGGTGAGCTTGGCCATATGTATTTGGAACAAAGTGAAGTTTCCTGCGACTTGGGACAAAGGGCGGCCAGATTCTGCTTGCGATGTCTCCGAATGCCCATAAGAAGAGGTGGCAACATTCATGTCATACACATTCAATTGCCGAAGAGCCCCGCCAGTTCGATTGACTGCCTAATTGTGATCCCTGGTGGTACAAATTTCAAATTTGTGCGAATGGTTGGCACAGGTGATCTGTATACCCCCAAACTCCCGAGTCACAACAGGACCCCGGCAACCCCCGGTTAAACTGGCTTATGTAAAAACCGGAAAAATGGGGGTTTTGCTATGTACCAAAAATCATCCACTTTTTTTTTCAAAAATTCCATTTTAGATACTGGTTCATAAGCATGTTTATTTATTTTGTTTTTCTTTTTGGGTTTCCAAAAAAGATACCATCACACAAGTATCATTTGGGCTTTTTTTTGTGTGGTTGAGCAGGATCACACTTTTTTTTTTTTATTGTGTGCGCCATTGTAGTACACCATATAATTTCATTTCAAGATGGCCTCAAATTGTCTTCTTATACACATTCACCAATCAGAGCAACAAGTAAAAGAAAGAATGTACCTCAAGGAACCTAATTGTGTGCCTTTTTAAGCTTCAGCAGGTTTTTTTTTTCAAAAAATCAACCTTAATTGCTACCCAGACATAAGCATGATGAAATTTTAAAATTTGCACTTCTTCAAATAGCTACCAGCCAGATAAGTGTGTTTTTAGAGAAAAAGTCTGATTTTGCTACCAGTTTTGGGGTTTACATCAGTATGTTTTGGCCAAAAAAGAAAAAAAATAATTGCTACCACTTACATAAGCCGAGGGGCTTGCCGGGGTCCTGTCCCAACTCCCAACTCTCAACTCCCACCGCAAATGACATCAGAGTGAGTGAGTCCGCGCCCGTGCGCCGGGTTTTGTCCATGGCTTTCTGCCCGTGCGAAACGGGATAAATCGAGTGCGCTGGAACTCGGAACAACTAATTACCCACTTCTCTTCAAGAATCCTTCCTACTCGAGTCATCCCCATCCAGATACCACTAGCATGATCTCGCAATCCCTCTCTCGAAGCTACCGGGTATGTCTAGCTCCATCTATCTATCCCTCGACGAACAACACAACAAAATACACAGCTAACTCCTTGATTGCCTCTTTCATCTGAGGTTTCAGCTTCTCCCGAGCCTACAGCCTACAGCCACCTTTTCCACTCGGCAACTGGCACCCCAACTAGCGCGGAAATTCGCCTCTCAAACCGATCAAAAGGAATACGACGTGGTGGTAATCGGAGGTGGTCAGTTGGGAGATATATGAAAATAATCAAATGAAATCTATCATTCCCCGCATTTATACTGATTCCCTGATCGAATGTGCTTGTCACCATTCGTGCAACAGGACCTGGTGGATATGTTGCGGCCATCAAGGCTGCCCAATTAGGCCTCAAGACAGCCTGTGTTGAGAAACGAGGAGCGCTGGGTGGAACCTGCTTGAACGTCGGTTGTATTCCCTCCAAAGCCATGTTGAACAACAGTCACATCTATCATCAAACACTTCACGATCTCAAAAACAGGGGAATTGACGGTTCGTTTGATCTCTCGTCCTCATGAAGACCCTCGACAAACTCTCATTTTGCTTCGGATCGACTCATACTCTTTTGACCCTCTCCTTTTCCAGTCAGCGACGTCAAACTGAATCTCCCTAACATGCTCAAAGCAAAGAATAAAGCGGTTTCTTCCCTCACCAAGGGTATCGAAGGTTTATTCAAGAAAAACAAGGTGGACTACATCAAAGGTCATGGCGCACTATCTTCAGCCACATCTGTGACGGTGGATTTGATCGAGGGTGGGAATCAGGTTCTGTCGACGAAAAACATCATCATCGCCACCGGTTCCGAAGTATCCCCATTTCCAGGAGGAGCGATCGAGATTGATGAGAAGCGGATCGTCTCGTCAACGGGAGCGCTTGATCTGCAGGAAGTGCCCAAAAAAATGGTGGTCATTGGCGGCGGGATTATCGGATTAGAAATGGGATCGGTCTGGAGCCGACTAGGCGCTGAAGTCACGGTGGTGGAATACCTTGGCACCATCGGCGGTCAAGGTATCGATGGTGAGATCGCCCAGAGTTTCCAAAAAATTCTCACCAAACAGGGCATCAAGTTCAAATTGAATACCAAGGTCATCGGACTCGAAAAAATCGACGATCGGAACCACCACGTCAAAATCGAGTCGGCCGATGGCGCCAAAGCTGATCAACTGGAAGCTGATGTCGTCCTGGTCGCCGTTGGACGTAGACCCAACACCTCCGGACTCAACCTAGAAGCGGTAGGCGTCGAAGTAGACCAGAAGGGCAAAGTGGTGATCGACAGTCAATACAGTACTTCAGTACCCAACATCAAATGTATAGGTGATGTCACGTACGGGCAAATGTTGGCACACAAAGCCGAAGAAGAAGGTATCGCTATCGCTGAAATGCTCAAGACTGGCCATGGTCACGTGAACTACGACGTGATCCCTTCCGTGGTCTACACTCATCCCGAAGTGGCATGGGTGGGCAAGACTGAAGAAGATCTGAAGAAGGCCAATGTCAAGTATTCCATCGGCAAGGTTAGTCGGCACCTTTTTTTTTTAGAGTATATCTCCATTTCTTCGGCTGATCATCAAACTGATATCCTGTGCTGGCACGGTTGGGTCATTGATTAGTTCCCATTCCTCGCCAATTCGCGAGCAAAGACCAACGACGACTCGGAAGGCATGGTGAAATTCTTGACCGAGAAGGAAACCGACAAGATCCTGGGTGTCCACATCATTGGGCCCAATGCAGGTGAGATGATTGGCGAGGCCGTGTTGGCGATGGAGTACAGTGCCAGTGCCGAGGATGTTGCCCGAACGAGTCATGCTCATCCTACCTTAAGCGAGGCTTTCAAGGAAGCGGGTTAGTGTTCTCATCCCCAATCTTGATCCGCCCCTACACATATCAAGTCACTCATGCATATCGATTGATTTGTTATCCTTTCTCCTAGCCATGGCTGCCACCGGGAAAGCCATCCATTTTTAAGATCATTACCATTCCCCCGATCATAAGAAACACTTATGTATAACTACTATCACTTGAAATTCTAGCATGTCTTCTTCTTTTTTGCATATATACAGTGATGGTAAGAAAGAGGAACCAAAAAACAAGTTAGATTTGAGAAGGTTTGTGGCGGGGGGGGGGCATCACTTTTAATTGATAGTCATCGTGATCTTCCGAAAAAAGAAACCCCGGCTCTCCTGGAGCTTCCTCGTGCATTGCAACAAAAGACCTCAAGTTTAACCGCCTTTTAAATATTTTGTTTTGCGAAATGGGCCCTTTCTTTCCCTTTGTACCATCAAGCTTGTCTGGTCTGGTATCTTGCCCCGGTTTTTTTTCCCCCTTTCTCTTTTCCAACATACTAAGATTGCAAGTTTATGTATACCTTCTATCTGTTTCAGCATGATTGAGATCCTGAACTAATTGCATTCGCCGCCGTTCGCCGTCACTCAGACTGATCTGATGCATGTGTACATAAATAAATATCAAGTCATCTGAAAAAGGTGTATCTGATTTAATTGCAAGGTCCATCCAATATCATCAGCAAGATAAACCTTATGCGTAAGAGTCACACGTCTCGATAAGAGTCTGTCAGCGATTTGAGCGAAATTCTCACCATAACTACGTCGTGAGCTCGCTGATGGTCATTCAGAGACATCCACTCAGCTCTGGCCTGCATATGTATTTGTTTTGAAGAAACACCCTGATCTCGATTTCGCATGGCCAAGCTCACCGACTTGCCTGCCGAGCTGGTCGACAGGATCATCCACCACATCTTTGATCAAACATATGATCCTGACTATAAGAGGCTTCAAAGCTCGGTTCCTGACCACCACTTGCTCGACCACAACCAAATCAACTGCTCTGCCAAACCGAAACCACGGCCTCATTTGGATAGGGTCACACCTCGTGGGCGTAGATTTGATGGTCGTAGGGTTTATCATGAACAAGTGTCGTGGCCAGAGGGTGAGCAAAAATTAACGTGTCTCGTCTCTCTTATGTAGTAGTTCGCATAATAAATTAAAACTCCGTCTCTGAGACTGTAGGTCTCCCAAGTAATCCCTTACTACCACTCTCTCTCGTCAGTAATACCTTTCGGCGGTGTGCCCAGGAGCTCCTCTTCAAGAGCGTCGCTTTGGATAGCCCATGGATCGCCAGCTTGTTCCTCCAGGCCCTTACTTGCATCCCCCCACGTGCGAATACATTATGCAGCTGCAAGTGTCCAAAGGATGATAACCAAATGAACGATTTGGAGCACCTCAACCCACTCTCTCAGCATGTTCGCTCCTTACAGGTCGCCTGGAGTGGTAATAACTCTATGGGAAGGGGCGGTGGATCGGTGTTCTGCGAGATCCTTCGAAGCTGCCCCCGCTTGGAAAATATCACCATTTCAACTATCTTCCAACTTGCCTGTAAAGAACCCATCCTAAAAGCCCTTGCAAGTAATCCGCACATCAAAGAGTTCGTCATCCTGAAAAACACCCGCGGACAATATTCCACTTTTCAGTGGCTGCCTCATGAACTCGTCCTGCGATTATTCCCCCACTGGACCTCGCTTGAAACTGTCGAATTTCCTCAACTATCGGGCTGGTCGGTTGGTTCATTGAATCCAGCTCTCAACTCTGCAATCCCCGTATTGAATTGCACATTACGAACGATGATCTTGAATGATCCTCAGCTAGACGAGCTGGAATTCTCGAATCTACTCAAGAGCTGTGGAGAAAGTATGCGGGCCCTAAAGATCACCGGTCCGAATCTCAAAGTGACTCGAGAAGCCCTTTGTCGGGTCTTGCAAGAATCCACGAGCCCCAACTTGGAATGCTTAAAGCTCCGCTCAATCTACTGCGAGCAGACGCTCCGGCTCGCCCATCTTCCCAGCTCCACCACAAGTCCTCCCCTCTTGGAGATGATTTTTGCCTCTCCCACCGCCCTGAAGAACCTCAAGACTTTATCCTTTGAAGACCGCTTGGCAACAGAAAAATTGTTTGAGTGCTTACCTAAGTCTCTAATCAAAATTTCATGGAAACGGTGCGATCTATCTGCATCTGCTCTTCTCAAGGCTCTCTCGAGCTCCAGGAACGAGGAAGGATCGTTGCCTAATCTCAAGTGTTGCTCAGTCGCTGGTAGTCGTGATGAATGTCAGTTTCTATTTCTTCCACTTCAATCTAATCCCAACCCGAATATAAACATGAAATTAGGGTGTGCAACAAAAGCTAACTTTTGCCACTCCAATAATTTTCCAGGGGAATTCGAACAAGTACACGATGCTATTACCAAAGTTTTCAAAGCGCGAGGAGGATGTTACCACCTCTTCGTCGATATGGCCTATGGCTCGCCAATAGGGACGGAGGAGAGGATGGAGATGGAGGAGATGGATGACGATGAAGATGAGGAGGATTTTGTCCCATATGATCAGTACGAGTTTGATGATTTGGCGGGGGATGATTTTTGGTAGGCCTGATATTGAGAGATCGCTTTCTTCGACTGTTAAAATACATCGGCAGAAAACTTCAACCCAAAACCTACATAAAATGAGCAGTCTCTCGGATCATTTCTGTCTCTGAAGAGCAGTCTCACGTGGACATCACTTTGTTTCAGACCTGCAGTTGTATGTTTTCTCATCTCAACTTCTGTAGACCGTACTCTGTGGTGAATCGATTCAAAAAACGCATCAAGCCTCTTGTTCTGGTTGAATCTATCTTACATTCAATGCAAAACCCATTTACTTTTTGATATCACCCTTGGCTCTAGATAACTGCGCTCTTCATTAAGTCTGTTGACCATAATTAACAATAACATTCATTCGGTACTGCTAAAGGTGTTCTCTGTACTTAGTTTGCTGCCTTCACATCCCTTCCTTCATATAGAGTCTATTCTGCTAATGCTGTGCTTCTTTTCCTTGAGGTTACCAGCCTGCATACCTTTTCACTCCAATCAGTTGCAGTCTACAAACTCTAGTGGACCATCCACTCAGGGACTTGAGAGCAGAAAACTGTGAGTGACAAGCACAAACAGTCTGGTAACTGGAAAGGGTGAGATTAATGTGAATGGTTTAAACAGGGTGGAATCATGAGATGAAGTGAAGAATGATAAACCAGAACATGTACAAATTTGAAAGATGAGAGTCAAATACATACAACTGGGATTGGATTAGATAATCAAGTCAACATGTTTTGTGAGCTTCATTAGCATCACTATCAGCTCAAACCTAATTGGTCCACCAGGCAGGCAGTATGTTCTGATGAGAGTGTTCTAGCTTGCGGTTAAGCTCAATAGAGTCCACTTGTGTCCAATCACACAATCTTTCCTTGCCCATTCTCAGAGCCAAACTTGACCAACAAGACAGAAAAATTGAAGGGTGCAGATAGTTTGCTCTTGTCAAGCACCTGAGAGCGTTGCAACCTCCTGCCAATCTCATTGCATTTGCCAACACCACAGCTCAAGTGACATGAGCTATTCTAAAGCTATAGTGTTGATGATATTCACCCTGTTTCCAGGATTTCAGCTTGAGATGATAGAGCCCAACTGAATCCCGTCAACTGTACTATTAGTACATTGAAGCTAATCAGCGGCTAGCTACATCTAATTAGTGGCCAGCTACAGCTAATTGGTAACTATCTACAGGTAATTCAGGGCCAGCTACAGCATATTAGCCTACAGCTACAGCTAATTGTCAGAGTTAGGTAAATAAAAAAAAATGCGGCTGGAGCTGAAGCTGAGATACGGATAAATTGCAATTATGATGCAGAAGGCACAATTTTGCAACATCATTCAACTTTTGCCAGTTTCACTATTATCTTCTCTCATGTTGAATATTAATCATCCTTTCACCTCTTTTCACAAATTCTAGCCCTTCTATTTTTAGTGTCATCATGTGGCATGAACAACAGTTTTCTCACAGAGAAATACAAACATCTGTTCTTGTGCATCTGTCCCTATGGCCATTTTTACCTTTTGCATTAAGGAAATTTTCTTCCTCACCAGCTAGAACTAGTAGATCTATCTTCTTTCTCCTGCCTGTAAGATAGGAATGGGATTTTTTTTTTCCTTTTCTACCTCCCTATGGGGTTTTTTTCCTTTTAATCTACACTTGCCTCAAGGCCTGGCTGTTTCCACACAACAATGCCAGATTAGAGATGTGTTGTTCTAGATAATTCAAAGTAATATCTTACCAGCGCGCAATCCAGGAAGAGGTTTGAATACTGTCAGGATGATGTGGTACATTTCCACTGAAGTGCAGTACCAAGCTTTGAGCAGCTAGCATTGGAAGGGGGGTATGTATGGCGGAACATCACAGAACACAAAATATGTTCCTAGGAACAGTCCTCAGGGCCAAACCTAAACATGTGCTACCTCAGATTGGCTTGCTGAAGTTGTCAATCAATTGAACGCTTCATGAGGTAATCAGATGGCCCTCTTTGTATGACTGAGAGTTGGATATAAGACTGTTCTTGGTAGCCTTTTCCGGGCAGAATACATTCCCACTTAAAGGCATTCACTCGTAAACTGTCCGCATTGTGAAGAAACACCAAGCCATCTTGTACCAATTGCCAAGCTAACCAACTTACCTGCCAAACTGGTTGACAAAATAATCCATGAAATCTATTATCCCCATTCACCAGCTGTCAGTGATGATTCATCAATTGATGAAGAAGTAGAATATAATAACCCACCTCCTCACCACTACCTGCTCAACCACACCCAAGTCAATGGATTGTTCAAACCAAAACCAAGACCTCAATACAGTACTTCAGTACCCAACATCAAATGTATAGGTGATGTCACGTACGGGCAAATGTTGGCACACAAAGCCAAAGAAGAAGGTATCACTATTGCTGAAATGCTCAAGACTGGCCATGGTCACGTGAACTACGACGTGATCCCTTCCGTGGTCTACACTCATCCCGAAGTGGCATGGGTGGGCAAGAAGCTGTAGCTGTAGGCTAATTTGCTGTAGCTGGCCCTGAATTACCTGTAGATAGTTACCAATTAGCTGTAGCTGGCCACTAATTAGATGTAGCTAGCTGCTGATTAGCTTCAATTTACTAATAGTACAGTTGACGGGATTCAGTTGGGCTCTATCATCTCAAGCTGAAATCCTGAAAACAGGGTGAATATCATCAACACTATAGCTTTAGAATAGCTCATGTCACTTGAGCTGTGGTGTTGGCAAAACGGATTGTTCAAACCAAAACCAAGACCTCATCTAAAAAGAAGAGACATAATTCGTGATGCTAACTCTGAGCCTGAGGCTTATTGTGAAAAATTTCATGGCCCAAGGGTAAGGAGAACCAACTTGTTTCTCTGATATTAGTTTATAAAAATAGCAAAACTGATCCCTATGCTCCCATCACTCTGCCTCTGTAGGTCTCCAGGATAATCCTTTAGTGCCACTCTTGTTAGTCAGCTGTACCTTTTGTCAATGTGCCCAGAAGCTTCTTTTCAAGAATGTGGCTTTGAACAACCAATGGACGGCAAGCTTGTTCTTCCAGGCCCTTACTTCCACAAGGACCTCAGAGACCCCCTATATAGGTGGGTAACCAAAATGTATGAAATTTTGGCCAAAAATCACAAATGGTACTCAACAAAAAGGTATGAATGGCCATTTTTTCATGTAGCATACTCACCTGGATGTATGAATGTTGGGTCAAGGATGAGTTTTGACCAATTTTTTAACCTTCTCTCATGCTTTTCTGTGCTTTTTCAGGGCCTTAGTGGCATCAAACATCCAAGATGAATCATTCATTGCAGTATTTGGCTGAAAAAATGAGTATCCACTTGATTGGCTCTGGAATGAGCAATCTACCCCCCAAACCCCCATAAACCTGAAATTCACCTCCCGCAAACCCGCCCCTTGGTGGAAAGGTTAGTCAAAAAAAAAAGGTATGAATGAGCTGTGAAAATGTATGAATTTTTGCAAAATCTGGGATTTTTGGTTACCCACCTATTCAGGGGGTCTCCGGGGTCCTCTTCCACACCCCCACTTGAGCATAAATCCTTCTTCAAGCGTCAAAAGAATGATAATCAAATGATACAGGACAATTTACCCCGCCTAAAACCATTATCTCATCATGTTCGCTCTTTACAGGTGAGCTGGGATGGTCCTTGCTCCATGGGAAAGGGTCGTGGATCTATGCTCTGCAAGATCCTTCGAAGCTGCCCTTGCTTGGAAAATATTGTGATTTCTACCGTTTTCCAAGTTGCCTGTAAAGAACCAATCCTGGAGGCACTTGCAAGTAGACCACTTGTCAAAGAATTTGTCATCCTGCAAAACAGACGCGGAAACTACAAAAGCAAAGACAACTCAAATTTTCAGTGGCGGGCCCATGAAGTAGTTTCCCAATTATTCTCCCGCTGGAACTAACTCAAAACTGTTGAATTCTCTAGACTATCAGGTTGGCCATCCCATTCATTGAATCCAGCCCCCCACTCAATTCCTAGATTGAATTGTGCCCTACAAACAATGATCTTGAAAAACACTGAGCTGGACAAGCTATCCCTCTCAAATTGTCAGCCTCTGTGATGCCAAGGGCTAGTACCTTTTAGCTACACAAGGTGATAAGAGTGCAAATGAAGGGTAAAGTGGGGTATTTTCACGTAGAAAAGTAGTGAAGAAAGAAATAAAAAGAATATAATTCTTTTTTATAGAGGGGCCTGCTGGCGCAGGGGTGTTTGTAGGTGCCCTCTAAATCAGAGATCTGCAAAGCAGGGTGGTATCTGATTAAGCAAACAATGGGTTTCTGCGTAACAGAAGGTGGTACCAAAGTGCTTTTCCAATTAAGGAACCAGAATGGGGACAGAAGGATGAAAGAAGTACTCACTATTGCTTCTTTCAAGCCAAAAAGCCACGTAGGGGGGTGAAGTAGTGCTGCTGGGTAGATTGAAGGGTTTCTGCGCAGGAGCTGGACACGTAGGATGGTTGATTTAATGAGAACACCACGGATAAAACAGGCAAAACAGGGCAGAGTAACTGAAATAAGGACAGGACACGGCGTAACTCATTGACTGTAATAATAATTGATGATGGGGAACAACTTTTGGCGTGGAAAGAGGGCTCTATATATACTAATTTCACTCATAGTGAAGGACCTTTCTGCCTGTGTGCGTGTAGTAACTGGTTTTCAGCGCAATGTGGCCAATTTGGGAGATTGGCACTAACAAGGCTCATCCCAATGACACTGCTGGTCATTAATTCTGCGTCACAAGTGCTTTCCATGACCTTAATAAATTATTTAGTCATTGTAACTAAGGTACATAGCAACACTGACGTGTGAATGTATCTGAAATGGGCCACAAATGACGCAAAAGGGCCACAAATGGCTAAGGCCAATCTTTAAAGGCCACGCTGGCTATGTTAACCTTATGTATTCAAGGTTTTTATTAATAAAATCTTGTAAATAAACCACGTAGAATCTACTTTTAACCTAGTTACACTTGTACATATGTGGTAACTAGGGGATTAGCTATTTCCACGCATTTGGCCAATTTCCAATTGGATTATATAATCCACGCGCGGGGTTGGAGGTTTAAACCCCAATTGGGCCTAACTCCCAAACTATACACAACACCTCAATTATAAGTCCATAATTGGTCATTTCACATGTAGTATGCATATATAACAAGTGCATACGTGTGTAATGTCCGTGTGACATATGTTTGTGGCCAATTCTTACGGGTAATTGGTTCAAGGTGAAGGAGTAGGAATTTAGGGGTACTTCCAGTGAGGGACCCTACATTAATTTGCATGAGGATTCAGAATATGACATGATATTCTAAGTTATCCGCAAGGTTTAGAAGTTATTTAGTATTTTTGTAAAAAGTAGTTGTTATTTTTAATTTATTACTTATTTTTATGGTGCCAGGACTTTGCTAAGCTTATTGGATAAAAATAAGTAAACTGAGTTTTTTGTACATTATTAGTCATATAACTGGGTCTTAATATTGTAGTAATAATGTCTCTATTTATGTTACTTTTGTCAGGTTGGCTCTGTCATAGTAGCAAGCTGACATTCCCTCCCTTTACAATGAGACTTTAGAAAACAAAATTTACTCTATTTTCTGTAGTGAAAAAAAATTTCTCAATTTCTCTTGGAGGCTCTATAATTTCGTAGATGTATGGGACCATCTGGTATGTTATCTTCAGGAATCCATTCATCTTTGTCTGCTGATTGTCCTTTATACCTTACCAAGTAGAGTCTAATATCTTTTCCATTGATCCTTTCTTTCTTATCCTTTAATATCTTATGTACTTTAAAGTTAGAGGTGTCTAAAGGTTCAATTATAGGTACAGGTACAGATGTTACTACAGGAGTATCTGTACCTCTACTAGTGTAAGGCTTGATTAAGCTAACTGGAAAAACAGGGTGTTTTCTGGAAAATTCATCTGTTAAGATTACTTCCACTGCATTTTTCCCGTGTAATTGCTTAATGGTAAAAGGTCCAACAAAGGAAGGTTTAAGTTTCCTGTTCCCTCCCAGGTTATTGAAATTTACAGTGGATAATAATACTTTGTCTCCAATTTGGAAGGATGGTTCTTTATGACTTTTATCCCATCTTAACTTATTATATTCAGCTGCATCTTGCACACATTTCTTAGCATGTTCATGTGTTATATCAAGCATTCTTTTGAAGTTAAAGGAAGTGGGATGTACATGTGGTAATTTGTTATTAATATGGTCTTTGGGCATTCTGGGTATCCATCCTCTTTCCAAAATATAAGGGATTTCTTTGGATGAAGAATGTTTACTACTGTTATAAGCTATTTCTCAAGCAGGGAGTAAGCTAACCCAATCATGAGTATAACCATCACTGTTCTTGAATTCTAAGCCAAAAGAACAGAATCTTCTGAGCATATCTTCCAGAGTTTGGATCATTCTTTCAGCTAATCCATCAGTTTGGGGATGGTAAGCAGTAGAAAAAGCTAATTTAGTGCCTAACATATCATGCAAATTTCTCCAAAATTCAGAAGTAAATTTGGGGTCTCTATCACTAATGATTATTTTGGGTATTCCTACATCAGCCATAATTCTGTTCCAAAATAGTAAAGCCACTTCCATAGCTGTATCATCTTTGTGGTTAGGAATAAATCTGGCCCTTTTTGAATATCTGTCTACAACTACTTATACAGAGTTGAAGGAGTAAGACCCTCCAGGAGGTAAACCTGTAACAAAATCCATGTTCATTATTTCCCATCTTTTGGTAGGTTCTTGAATGGTTTGAAGTAGCCCATATCTCTTACCTGTTTGCTTATTTGATTTCTGGCAAGTTTCACAGGATTTTATATAAGTAGCTACTTCATTAGGCCAATTATTCCACCAAGCTGTGGTTCTAACTCTTTCAATAGTCCTTTCTTCTGAAAAATGTCCAGCACCAATATTGTCATGGCATTCTTTCATAAGGGCATCAATCTGAAGTTGATCACATAAGACTATTACACTGGAATGTCTCTCTTTGAAGTATAATATTCCATCTAATAGGGAGAACTTACCAGAAGAGTAAGGCTTGGATAACCAGGGAGGTAAACTAGCAATCAATTCATGGGAGCTGTTTTCATTGCTAAGTATGTCTATTAATTTGACAAATTCAGGATTAGACTGGTAACTATCTTTGATAATAGTATAGTAGGCTTCATCCAAATCACAAACATGTATTCCTAAAATGGGGAATATATCTTCATCTTCAGGATCCCAGGCAGGGTTATCTGGAGTGTTTGGTAAAGCCCATCTGCTTAAGCCATCAGCATTACTATGCTTTTTACCAGCTTTGTGAACAATAGTCATATGTCCTCTGTATTGCTGGATAGCAATTTGCCATCTTAACATATGCCTATTGGGTGTCTGCATGTTCATAAGGGTTTTAACTTCTGTGCAATCAGTGACTACAACAATTCTACTACCTTCAAGATAATAATGTAACTTTTCGAGGGACCATACAAGAGCTAAACATTCCATTTGACTGGCTCCATACCTCTTCTCTGTTGGCTTAATTTGTCTTGAAATAAACAGGACTGGTTTTTCTACCATTTTATCTTCAATTAAGAATTCTTGGTTTAAGGCGGCGCCTAAGCCATCTAGACAAGCATCTATGTATAAGAGAAAGGGTAAATTATAATCTGGTTGAGCTAGAACAGGAGCAGTAGTAAGGGCTAGCTTCAGTTGTTCATAATCTAGTACTCTAGGGTGAGTCATTTCATAAATGGTTTCTTTACTACATAACTCATACAATGACTTGGCTAAAATAGCAAATTTCTCAATATGTTTCCTATAATAACCACAAAATCCAAGGAAAGATTGCATTTCAGTGATATTCTGAGGCATAGGTTTGAGCATTACAGCTGCTACTTTATTTTGGTCAATGGCTAGGGACAGACCAGAAACAATGTGTCCTAAAGCTTTAAGTTCACCATATCCAAAATTTCATTTTTTAATAGACATTTTTAGACCAGCTCTAATGGAAGTTTCTAATACTATTTTTATCTTTTCTACATGTGTTTCCCAGTCATCTGAATAAATGATTATATCATCAATATATATCATCATCCAACACTGGCGGATAAAAGATCCAAAAATAGAGTCCATCATTCTTTGGAAATGAAAAGGTGCATTCTTAATTCCAAAGGGCATCCTGAGGTATTCAAAAACACCAAGATGGCAGATAATTCTCATAAATTGGCGGCTATTAAGTTCAATAGGTATCTGGTGAAACCCTTTAAGAACATCCATACAGGTTATGTACTTGGCTTTGGATAAATTATGCAGAGAATGGTCAATTCTTGGAATGGGATAATGATCTGCTTTAGTGTAATTATCTAAAGCTCTAAAATCTCCAACCATCCTAGATTTATCATTATGCCAGGCAATAATAACTGGGGTAGTAATTTCCACTTGCTCATTATGGCCCACTTTTCTAAGAACACGTAAGTCTATAAGCTCTTTAATGTGTGCTTCTAAGGCTATTCTAGATTTAGGGCTAGAAGGGTAGGCTGCTTTCCTAAGAGCAGGTGGGTAAGGAGGTTCACAAGTTTATTCTAATTTAATATTATGTCCTGTGACATTGCCAATGGGTTCTTCAGTAGTACAGAAAGCTTCCTTATTGTTGTAGCATACTTTAAGAACATCTAATATTTGGGCATTGGTTAGTATGTCACTTATAGCAGCTTGGGACATATATTCTTGATTAAAATCTTCTAATTCCTTGGGGTCAGGTTCCTGAGAAACAGGGGCAATAGTCTCAGAATGAATATTGCAAATTTGGTATTTCCTTTTCCAATCTCCTCCAATGGTAAAATATCTATCTTTGGACTGGAAAATGTCAATACCATACATGCAAAAGGTATCATTACCGAGTATAAGGTAGTCACAAATAGCATCAGAAAGTACTACAAATTCTACACTTAATCTGAGGGATCCCTTAGTGTGAGGGAATATTAAGGGCAAATTTATGACACCAATGGGTTTCATGGTGGAGTTACAACTGATAAATGTAGCTTTGGGAACAGGTAATAAATGTTTGCGCCATTCAGGGTATATTTGTTGCAAAAATGTAGCACTGGCACAAGAACAAAAAGCTCCTATATCTAGTAGTGTCTTAACTGCTAAGTTTCTGAAAATAACCTTAGTGTAACTAGTTTTTCCCAGAGTATAACACCTTCCTTCCTCAGGTTTGTTAGTTAATAGCTTAGCATCAGATATATGGCCAATATTCATGTTGTCTTCCCATTTCTGGGGTAAGTTAGATTCACCATGGATGGTATTAATACTGAAATCATTGCCAATATCAACATTAATTACTAATACTGCATGACTACTAGATTCTGAGTCATCATCATCTTGACCATAATGTGTATTAAAGGGTTCTTGTTGTATGATATCAAAGGTACCTTCAGAATCTGAATCAGGGCTTGCCTGAACATTATTGATTTTTCTCCTAGGTTTGGTACATTCAGTACTTCTGTGGCCAGTTTCTCCACAATTCCAACACGTAGGAGTCTTTTTGTTTCTAATGAGCTCAGCTGGCTTAGATTCTAACTTTTTGGGAGGATCTGTTCTAGGAGTGTAATCCTTTTTATCAGAAGGGTTGTGCTTCATATTGATCCCAGTCATTTCTACCACTTCTTCCATAACACCTATAAGAGTGGATAAGTCACAATCCATGTCATTGATTCTACATCTGACATTATGTTCTAGGCTGCCTTTGGTTTAATTAAGTATTAAATCATTTATTTGTTCCTGATCTAATTTAGGATAAATGCATTCAATCCTTTTTCTCTGGTTCAGGCACCATTGATGAGGATTATGTTTGACTGGGTCAAAATAGTCATTCTCAAAGGCTCTGCGCATTTTCTTTTCCCAGAGTCTAGTGCCAAATTGTTGTTTGACCAATTCTTTCCAAGCTGGCCAGGATTGTTGTCCCATGGTAGCTTGTTTACTAATAAACCAGTCAAAAGCTACTCCTTCAAATAATCTGGGCAATCTTGTAAGGATAGCTTCATCAGGAGCTCTGTAGACTGTTAATATATGATCAATATATTTAATGAAGTTAATTATATGGTCATAATCTCCCTCTCCTGAGAATTTGGTCCATTCTTTAATTGGTGGCAACAATTTATTCAGAAGGGAAGGGTCTATAAAGTTGTTAGTATTGTTACTGTATACTTGGTTACGTGAGGAATGAGCATGACTCCCTTGGCTCCCATTATGATGGTTATTATGAGTAGGGGAATTAATAGGAGGGTAATTGTTATTGAGAGGCATGGGTGGACTGCTATTATATTTGGTATAGTTGGTTTGACTATTATTGTTTTGTTGTTGATTATTATGAGGATAGTTGTTATTATTTCCTCCATTATTTTCAGGTATGGTTTCCATATAAGGGTTGTTATATTTGGGCGTGGAGTTATTAGCAGGAATAGCTCTGGTAGGAATTTCTTTAATTAAGTCTGCTAATTCAAATTTCACGTCTAACAGATGCTTTAATAATAGAGCTCCATTAACATTCTTGTTGTTTTGATCAGATATTAAGGCTACTTGAGCTTGTAGTTCAATCATCATTCTTTTCAAGTCCATTTGTTCCAGTTCTAATTTAACATTTTGGGCGTGTAAAGTGTTAATGACATTTTTATTAATTCTGTTAATTATATGTTCAGTATTGGCATGAAACATGTCTTCTAATCTGTTAATTTGATCCGCCAAATCATCATTAGAATACTTGGAATATTCATCTTCAAGCTCTTCTAATTTTTTGTGCACATTAGGGATCTTTGGCTCAGAAGTTTTAGCGTGAAAATCAGGTTCATTATGCGTAAAGACAGACTTAGGTGAGTTAAGAAATTTAGACAATTGATTTAAAATGAGAGAAGAGCTAGACATATAATTTTCTAAAGATTCAGGCGGAGGAGGAGCCTTATTTAAAAATTCTAAAACAGTTTTGTGGCGTGTTTTAGCATTTTTATCTAACAAAAGAATATTATTATGAGCAATTGTAAGAGAATTATCTAGGACAGAAAAACCTAATCTAAGCTGTTGTAAAAGCTGGTTATGGCGCTGCTGATTTTGGCCAATGTCTTCCACTTCTGAGGATTGTTGTAATGACGGTTGTTCATAGAACGACTGCTCATATTCTTTCCCTTGTTCTTGTTGGCTGTGTGAGGAAACAATAATCTTTTTTCCTCCCAAGGGTTCCATCCCTTCGTGTACTCCTCCACTTCCTTTTTGGAGATAAACTTCTGCAATTCTTTCTGACTCTTCTGGGCTAGTCCTAAAAGATTCAGCATCATCTCCTGGGTGGCCTTGGATTTCTGGGCTTCCACAAATTTCTGATGGTTGGCCACGTGTATCTTGACCAATCTGGCTATTTTGTCCTCCTTGGACATACCTATCACCTGGATTTCCAGGTACTCTTCCTCCGTCTGGGGTTTCTGGGTCCTGGCCAAGGAGGTGAAAGGGGTTGGTTCCACGTCCACGTCCATGGCTTGAGGATTGGGGTGACTGGGGGCTTTCTTCTTGAATGCCAAGTTCTGGGGCAACTTCTCTGGCTCTAGGTTGCCTAGTGGCCGGGGGTAAGGGGCCGTGGAGATCAGGCTTGCAAGCCCTGGTAGACTTCCTGACAGGACTATTTTCACGGGACATATTAGTGAAAAGGGCCACAAAATATTAAATAGGCGTAATTAATAAACTTACTGGTTGGTGGAGCCGTAAGTGGGGTAATAGAATTGGCCACAGAGGTAGCTGGGGCCGTGGTAGAAGAGTTGGAAGAGCTGGGAGTAGTAGTGGAAGACACTAGATGATATTCAAGCGAAGGAATAAGTATTTTTTGGTGATTTTAATAGTTTTATTAGAGATAAAAAAGAATTAAACTGACTATTGTAAAACTGCTGTTTATATTCCAAAGTTCTTTGAAGATCTGCACGCCTCTTGTTCTCTTGATTTATTCTGTTGATGGTGTTGAGTTTGATGAGAAGTTCAGTGTCCTTTTGAGCACGTTGGTGAGAGTGGAAAAGAGCTAGTTGAAACTGTTCTGTAGGCGTAAGTTTTTCCCAATCAGAAGGTTGATAGTTAGCTATTTCCTCTTCTTTGCGCAATCTGAGGACTTTGAGATAGTGTTTGATTAATTCAAAGTGGGCAATTTGGTCAAAAGGAGGATGAATAAATTCAGGAGTGGAAATGAGAGCTTTAGTGTATTGGTTCACTAAAAGAATGCGTAAAACATAAAGCAGAAGGATATTTTTTAGTGGATTTATTTTATAACTGATTTTTAGTTGGTTTGGTAATTTTTTGTGTGAGTGAAAAGCAAAAGTAGAAAGAATAAGTACCAGGAGTCAATTACCACGAGTGAATATTGGTAATTTCCCAGCCAGACCCCCAATTGTCAGCCTCTGTGATGCCAAGGGCTAGTACCTTTTAGCTACACAAGGTGATAAGAGTGCAAATGAAGGGTAAAGTGGGGTATTTTCACGTAGAAAAGTAGTGAAGAAAGAAATAAAAAGAATATAATTCTTTTTTATAGAGGGGCCTGCTGGCGCAGGGGTGTTTGTAGGTGCCCTCTAAATCAGAGATCTGCAAAGCAGGGTGGTATCTGATTAAGCAAACAATGGGTTTCTGCGTAACAGAAGGTGGTACCAAAGTGCTTTTCCAATTAAGGAACCAGAATGGGGACAGAAGGATGAAAGAAGTACTCACTATTGCTTCTTTCAAGCCAAAAAGCCACGTAGGGGGGTGAAGTAGTGCTGCTGGGTAGATTGAAGGGTTTCTGCGCAGGAGCTGGACACGTAGGATGGTTGATTTAATGAGAACACCACGGATAAAACAGGCAAAACAGGGCAGAGTAACTGAAATAAGGACAGGACACGGCGTAACTCATTGACTGTAATAATAATTGATGATGGGGAACAACTTTTGGCGTGGAAAGAGGGCTCTATATATACTAATTTCACTCATAGTGAAGGACCTTTCTGCCTGTGTGCGTGTAGTAACTGGTTTTCAGCGCAATGTGGCCAATTTGGGAGATTGGCACTAACAAGGCTCATCCCAATGACACTGCTGGTCATTAATTCTGCGTCACAAGTGCTTTCCATGACCTTAATAAATTATTTAGTCATTGTAACTAAGGTACATAGCAACACTGACGTGTGAATGTATCTGAAATGGGCCACAAATGACGCAAAAGGGCCACAAATGGCTAAGGCCAATCTTTAAAGGCCACGCTGGCTATGTTAACCTTATGTATTCAAGGTTTTTATTAATAAAATCTTGTAAATAAACCACGTAGAATCTACTTTTAACCTAGTTACACTTGTACATATGTGGTAACTAGGGGATTAGCTATTTCCACGCATTTGGCCAATTTCCAATTGGAATATATAATCCACGCGCGGGGTTGGAGGTTTAAACCCCAATTGGGCCTAACTCCCAAACTATACACAACACCTCAATTATAAGTCCATAATTGGTCATTTCACATGTAGTATGCATATATAACAAGTGCATACGTGTGTAATGTCCGTGTGACATATGTTTGTGGCCAATTCTTACGGGTAATTGGTTCAAGGTGAAGGAGTAGGAATTTAGGGGTACTTCCAGTGAGGGACCCTACATTAATTTGCATGAGGATTCAGAATATGACATGATATTCTAAGTTATCCGCAAGGTTTAGAAGTTATTTAGTATTTTTGTAAAAAGTAGTTGTTATTTTTAATTTATTACTTATTTTTATGGTGCCAGGACTTTGCTAAGCTTATTGGATAAAAATAAGTAAACTGAGTTTTTTGTACATTATTAGTCATATAACTGGGTCTTAATATTGTAGTAATAATGTCTCTATTTATGTTACTTTTGTCAGGTTGGCTCTGTCATAGTAGCAAGCTGACACAAATCTACTCAAGAGCTGTAGAGAGAGCATGAGGATGCTAGAGATCATTGGCACCGGAGACAGGATCAATCAAGAGGCCTTTTGTTGTGTTCTACAAGAGAGAACAAGCCTCAACTTGGAATGTTTAATTCTTGAGTCAATTGTCCGGGACCAGTCGCACTCTTCCAATCTTGACTCTGATGAACCACTCACAAGCCCTGGCCTCTTAGACACTGTTTTTGGCTCTCCCACCGCCCTGAAGAACCTCAAAACTTGACACTTTGAAGGCCAATTGGCAACAGGCAGATTTTTTGAGCGCTTACCTCAATCTCTCATCAAACCTTCCTGGGAACACTGCAATCTTCCGGCCTCTGACCTTCTCAAGGCTCTCATGAGATCAGACGTCAACATAGGATCATTATTACCCAATCTCAGGTGTTGCTCAGTCCCTAGTTGTTATGGTTTTCAGTTTCTATCCCTCATTCTTTAGTCTAATCCCAAAGCAGATAACAATGAACAAAAAAGCTAACTCCTCTTATCTGCCTTTTTTAGGGTACCCCAAGGAACAAACAACTATTAAACAAGTTTTGGAAAATCAAGGAGGATGTTTCCACAATCCTCTTCATCCAGACTATGGCATGCCAACTCCAATGGAGCTATTAGGGGGGTTCACGCACGACTGATTCCTGAACTTTTTTTTGTTAAATTTTCCAAGTGCATTAACTCATTTTAGTTGAAGCACAATACTTTCCGTTGCTCTTGGAGGAAATCATGACCCCTTGGGCATGTTATAAAATTCTTTACAAAATATCGCACACAAAATTTGAATGAATAGATTTTCAGAACCTAACAGGTACACACCAAATTGGGATTCTGCCTTGATCCTATGCTCAAAAATGTATAAATGAGCCAAAAAATCATCATTCCCTGATGCCCCCCAGTTTATGAACTTCATTTTTTTAGTGGGGTTTTCATTACTAACCTCTATAGGCGCTTGCTAGGGTCCTGAAGGGGTGGTTTGAGTAGAATTCAGTTTTTACCATGGGGTGTGTTATTTGTGCATTCAAGCACTCCAAGGTTAACCATGTCAGAGTGGGGCACTCACAATCAAACACGTCACCACTCCTGGCGGTCCTTTTGTTTCCCGGTGATCCCAATTTCCTGATCTCTGGGGCCTGGCGGTCATGGAAGAGGTTTTGAGCACCCTGCCTGGTATGTACCCACTGGAGTGCAACTGTTCAAACGTTGAGCTAGCATTGGAGGAGGAATCTGACAGAAAGTGAGACAACACCAATAGCCGTGTTCCCAGAAAGCAGGGGTCCTCAATGTGCTTAAGCTTCTACCACATGGCTAAACCTAAATATGTGCTATCTCAGATTGACCAGCTGCAGTCAATAATTGATCAAATGCTGGTACTCTCTTGAGCTGATGACCCTTTGTGACTTGAATATAAGGGCCATTCTTTGAAGCCTTGTCTATTCTTCCCTCTTACCATATTTCTAGTAAGACATCATGGCCTTTCCAGCAACCCCAAGCATTTGTATGAGAATGGCCAAGCTAGCAGTATCTGCCCAAGTGGTCAACAGTATAACCCACTACATCTGTTCCGATTCTTATGGTTTTTGTTCTGACCACCACTCACTTGACCACAGCCAGCTCAAAAGCTCTTCCAAGCCCCAACCACGGCCTTATTTGGAAAAACTCATCACTGGCAACCATAACTTGTGGCGTGATGAGTATGACGAAAAGGTGACATGGCCAGAGGGTAAGGAGAATCATTTACAAAGTCTCTCTAAGTATTTTACAGGAATAAAAAAACTTAATCTCTCCTATTGCTCTGCTCTGTCTCTGCAGGTCCCCTGAGTAATCATTTAGTGTCACTTGCTTTAGTCAATCATACCTTTTGGCATTATGCCCAGGAGTGCCTTTTCAAGAACGTGCCTTTGAATGACCCATGGACCACAAGCTTGTTCCTCAAGGCACTTGCTTCCAACCCCCCAGGACATAGGATGAAATGTTTTGCAAGTGTCCAAAGCATGTCATCCAAATGATGCCAAAATTTGTTATACCCTGTTTAAATCAATTGTCCAAGCATGTTTGCTCCTTACAGCTCAACTGGAATGGCCCTTGCTCAATGAGAAAGGGTGGTGTATCTCTCTTCTGCAATATCCTTGAAAGCTGCCCCCTCCTGGAAAATATTGTGATTTCTACCATCTTTCACCGTTCCTGTCAAGAACCTGTCCTAAAGGCACTTGCAAGCAATTGTTTTATTAAAGAATGTGTCATCCTGGACACAAGCCGCAGATACCAATTTAGCAAATACCCTTTAACTTTTCAGTGGCGGGCTCATGAAGTCGTCTCCCACTTGCACTCCCTCAAAACGGTCAAATTGTCTAAACTGTCTGGTTGGCCAAGTGATTTGTTGGAACCAGCTCCCAATTCAATCCCTGTATTGAATTGCGCAATACAGACAATGATCTTGAAGGACATTGAACTGAAGGAGTTGGAACTCTCAAATCTACTCAAGAGCTGTTGCGAGAGCATGCGGGTGCTATCAATCACCGGTCCTGGCCACAAACTTGATTGTGAGGCCTTTTGTTGGATCCTGCAAGGGTGTACAAGTCCCGACTTGGAATGTTTAACTCTTGACTCAATCTACCAGGAGCGCTCCTACAATCTCACAGGTCCTGGCCTCTTGGACATGGTTCCAACTCTCCCACCTCCCTCAAGAAGCTCAAGACTCTATCCATCAAGGGCCACTTGGCTACAGACAAGTTGTTTGAGCGCTTACCCAAGTCTCTTGTCAAACTTTCCTGGGAATGGTGCAATCTTCCTGCCTCTGCCCTTCTCAAGGCTCTCTCAAGCTCAGGAGACAACAAAGGATCATTTTTGCCCAATCTCAAGTGTTTCTCAGTCTGTATGCATTATGAATGATCAGTTTATTATTATTTTTTCTTATCCTTCAGTCTAGCCACAAAGCAGATGCCTAGATAGAATCAGGGTGAACCAAAAAAGCTAACGTTTGTTGGACCCCCGGCTTTTTCAGGGGACAAAGAGGAAATAAAGGCTGCTGGAAGAGCATTGAGAATGCAAGGAGGATGTTTCCCCAATCACAATGATTATTCCTATGGCTTGCCAACGCTTACAGATGAGTATTAAAAAAATGAGGGTGCTTGCTGTGAAGATGCGGTTCTGCTTCATATGGCTTCATCATATTCACTGGTTTCTACATTCATATCACCTGTCACTACAGGCTTCGTCCATCATTCAAGGGTACTCATTTGACACCAGTGGCATCTATTTGCCCACTTCCAGCCATTCATGTACAAGCGTCCTTTGTACAGTGGTTAGTACACCTGGCATGGATATGAATGACGTGGGTTTGACTCCCACAGGAAACATAATATTTTAAGATGTTTCACACTTGCAAGTGTTTTGCAGATAATCATAACATCACCTACCTTGATCCTTCCATGTACTTGTAAGGCCTGGAGCTGAGAGCCCTCTTTCTTCTTATACATACGTATTATATTTCTTGATCACTCAGTTCATCTTCAGATGTGATCTCTCAAGTCCGCCAACTTATTTTCAATTGCTCTTGTGAACATACAAATACACTGATCTGTACGGTAAAATTTTAGCTTGATGTTGTCAAATTTCCACCATCTGATTGGGGTTGAGTCTATATTCCAAGTTTTGTTCAATTACAAACTTATTCACCTATTTCCACACTCCTCTTTCTAGCTGTGCTTTCCATAATTCTGCCAACTTATTATTCACTTGCCATCATTGATTGTGCTCTGAAAGGTGTTCTCCTTCTGTGTCTTCTGGCCGCACTCTCTATCCATAATTCCCAAAGTCCTAGAGCAGTTTGTCAATATTTTGTTGAAGACACCACTTCCAAAGGCTCTTCAGAGTTTGCACTCCAAGGTACTGGTCTGTGTGTCTTAGTCTGTGCATATTATAGTAGCATACTTGCTTGCAATCCTGGAAGAGGTTTGGAAACCCCTGATAATCCATTGAAGTGCAGTATTCAAATGTTTGGCTCTTAGCATTGGAGGTGGACTTGAGGAAATGAGAGAACACCAATAATTATGATATGGGTTCAACCCATGTGCTGGGGCCTCAGGTGAGTGACGTACCAGTTTGAAAACTACTAACCACAGGGCTGGCCAACCTGAAGTTGTCAATCAAGCAAAGGCACATAAATAAATGCACTCCAAAAAATGTCGATTGGGACCCTGGTACCAAGCGGTACCCGGGTACCACCGTTTTTTTTATTACAAAACAAGGTACTTTGCACCACACCCGGCACCTCTTGGAGGGTACCAAGGGTACCACAGGTACTTCCTGCACCATGTTCTGTCATGGCCATCTCTGTATACTGTGCAACCTGCTTTGCAAGCAGGTGCAACCTGCTCTCTGAGCATGTTACAGCCTGCTTGATGAGCACTTTTTTTAGCCTGATAATTGGCAAGCAAGACCGTGCACACGCTGGCAGGTGCCCGCCAGTGTTGCCAAGTACTCTGGTTGGAAGAAGAAGGGGGAATCCCCTTCCAGTTAAGAAATGGACCTCTCTCCCAAGAGGAGGATCCCCCAGAACTGAGAAAACCAAGCCCAATCCTATTACTTCTATGCGCCAGAAGCTGCTAGCTGTGATTGGGGCTTTTTACTAGTAGTTCCTCCTTTCCCTTACTTAGCTACCCTCATCAGCCTTGCTTTTCAACACCCTTCACCACCTCCTCACCACTTGTGTTGCCTTCCTCTTTCTCCAACCTCCTTGGTCCTTGGTGCGACTCTCCTGGTACTCCAGGTAAGTTGCCTCTGTCTCCCTTTCCCTAGTTCCTTCTCTGGGTCTTTGACCCCGTAGGCGATGATCCCTACCAGCCCCTCTAAGTTAGAGGATTGGCTAGCCCAGGTGTCCCAGCACCCTGAGAGCTGTTGCGCATAGCTACTGTCTGAGAAAGCAGCCTGCTTTCTGTCCATCTCTAGGCTTCTAGCCAGAGATTTCTCATTCAGGGGCCGTCACCCTAGAGACCATTCCTGACATTTGGAGGCCTTGTTGGCTTGTGCTCACAACCATTTTTGCATGTCAGGGGAACCCCGGCGTGGCAGGGGTGCCTCGCAAAACAAGCCTCCAAAGGAGGGTTGCCATGCCAAGCCTTAGTCCTGGAAGGGGTGCCTTGCAAAGCAAGCCTCCAAGGGAGGGTTGCCATGTCAAGCCTTAGTCCCCCTGCCTGCGCCGCTGCGGGCCCCAGGGCCCTATAGGGGTCAAGAGGTACTTGTGGAGGGTTCACAGGTACCGCCGTGTTTTTTGACCAAAACCAGGTACCTCGCACTGCACCTGGCACCGCTTGACAGGTGCAAGGCGGGTGTGGGCGGTACCCGCCAAGCAGTACAAGGTACCCGCCATGGGTACCAATTGACAATCTTTAATACACTCCCATGAGCTGATGGTAATTCTCTTTTTACGACTTAATGATAAGCACTTTTCTATGAATGCATTCCTGTGCTGCTCAGTTATAGGCATTCTCAAGACATCATCACCTGTTCAGGAACACCAAGACATTTTATAACAATGGCCAAGCTAACTGACTTATCTGCCCAAGTGGTGGATAAGGTAATCTACCACATCCTTGACCAAACAACTCATTCTTATTGCTTTGCAAGCTCAATTTCTGACCACCATCCACAACCAAATCAACTGCTTGGTTGAACCAAAACCAAGGCCTCATCTGGAAAGAAACATTAATTGTGGGAGTACCTATTGTAAGACTTATCATGAAGGGCTGACATGGCTGGAGGGTACTAATATATTGATCCCTGTATCACTTGGCTCCGTAGGTCTCACAAATAATCATTATTTGCTGTCACTCTCTTTACACTACAAAAATTTGTAATTTTACCCAAAGAAAAAACTACTGTTTGGGTGAAGCAAAATTTCAACTTTTTTTCAACAAAATGGCTCAGTAATAAAAATTGAGCAAAACTGAGCATTCTCAGCAAAATCCCCTAAAGTTGTCAGAATGAATAAAAATGATTTCTGCTCAGTTTGTAAATAAATAAATAAATTGCTGAGCATGCTCAGTATAGCTTTTTTTTCACTTTTGACCATTTTCTGTAAAGTTGAGTATATGTTTTTCCCATCCCAAGTTCACATTTTCTTTCTGGGTAGAATTGCATATGTTTGTAGTGTTAGTCAATCATACCTTTTGTCAATGTGCACAGGAACTCCTCTTCATTTAGATGACCCATGGACCGCAAGCTTGTTCCTCAAGGCCTTTACTTTCAACCCCCCAGTACATGAGCATAAGTTGACTTGAAAGCATTGCAACCACACAACACAGGATGATTTGCCTCATTCAAACCGATTGTCTTTCCATGTTTGTTCCTTGAAGTTCATCTGGGATGGTCCATGCACAATGGGAAAGGGCGGAGGATCTGTGCTCTGCAAGATCCTTCAGAGCTTCCCCCTCGTGGAACATATTGCAGTGATTTCTACCACTGTTTGGTGTTCCTGTAATTTGTAAAGAACCAATCCTCAAAGCACTTGCTAGTAAATCATTGATCAAAGAATTTGTTATTTTTGACAAGAGCCGCGGATCCTACTCCAGCAAAGATCACTTGACTCTTCAATGGCAGGCTCATGAAGTAGTCTCTCAATTATTCTCACACTGGAACTCACTCAAAACTGTTGAACACCAGGGGAGCCAAGGGGGCACTTCATGTGAAGTGCCATACCTTAACTTCTTTCATGAACTCTGGTGGAGACCTCCCCTATATCTTACTTAAAACTTGATCAAGTGTTTCTGAAGCCATCATGAACTCACCCAGAAATCAACTGAAATTTGTTTGGATCTGCATAGAAAATGATCCACAACATATCTGTAACTTGAGTTGAACTTTTCTTCAATTCAAGGAATTTTAACAGAAAAAATCTCTACCAATGGATCAAAATGGGAGGAACATAAACAAAACAGGTATTTGGAAAGGACAATAATTTTTCATTTTCCTTGCAAAATTCAAAACCAACACACCTTGATCCCAAATTTACATTTGATAGCAGTAAATAAATATCTCAATTGGAATTCAAAATTGTGATGAAATTCAATTCATGTACTCTATTTGCTTTTCATTCTGTTTACTCACAGGCAATCCCAAATGTTCAGCCTGTTTGTGAGCCCTCCAAAGACAGTTTTCAAGCCAAAAGAATTACACCACATGTCTTTATTTGCATGTAAATTGAATATATTCAAATATTGAGGTCATGAAGAAAGGTTCTTTTAGCTTATCTTCTAGTTTTTCCAGGCAACTGGGAGCCAAGATGATGGTTGCATAAAAGTATGATTGTTTATTCCACATGTTTGAAAAATCAAAGAGATAAGAAATAAAAAAAGAGAGAAGAGGAGACAGAAAGATCAGAACAAGAAGAAAGAAAACAAGAGACATACCTGGGAGGCAAGATGAAGAGTTTGTGGAAGGATGAGGAAAGATGCCTTCCACAACTTCTGATCCTAGGTGAGGTACAGCTTATGTGAAATATGAGTCAAAACCACTAAACAGATTTGTGGCAGAAAAGAAAAAAAGAAAAAACAGAAAAACAGAAATTGACTTGTCCAACCCTGATATATGCAGGCTCATAGAGGCCTGAGGTGTTATAGATTTGTGCCTTCAGAAAAAGAGCTTGGGGGCCAGCCTTGAAAGATATCTGGGATACCCCATAAACAAATTGGGCATTTTTTAAATTAAAGGAAGTCCTTATCATGATTTGCTCTCAGAAAAATACATTGAAATAAGTAAGATAAAAACTCAAATAAAATTTATTTTGGCATCTTTTAGAATTTTAATGGACTGAGGAACCTCCTGAATTTCTTTTATTAAATTTTTGTAGAAGATTTACATGAAAAATTCAGAAAACTTGATCAGTCAAATGTTTCTATTGGTACCAGTTCCTCTATACTGACCTCATGTTTTGAAACTTCAGTGAAAGTTAAATTCAAAATGGAAAAACATTAAATGTAAATGTAAACACAAAAATACAATACAACAAGATTTTTGGATTTAAAAACAAAGACTAAAGAGAGAAGGATAATATTACAAAAAGGATAAAAAAAAAAGGGTCAAGGAAGGGTAAAAAAAAAGAGGAAAAAATTATAAGTGATCAAAGCAAATAAAAAAAATAAAAAAACAAAAAAGGAGGTGGAAAATGGATTATAAGATATGTAAAATATGGCAAGAAAGGGGAAGAAAAAGGGAATGGAATAAAATAAAAAACAAAATTGGGACAAATATGGACAAAGTTTTAAGGACCTGTCAGCTTGGTAGAAAGTTTAAAACTGCCACTAGATGGCAAAGGCATAGAGCAATGAATCTTTTTGGTAATCCAGCCAGATTTCCCTTTACCCTTTGAAACCATTGAATATATACCTCTGTTCTACAGTCAATCTTTGTCAAAATCTCACATGTAAAGCATAATTATAATTGGATGAAAAGAAAATTTCTAATTATAAACCATCCTTGAAAAAATAAAAATTGAAAGGATGCCATTGATGTATATGAAAGAGTGTGCCAATCAGCTGGGATCCTTCAAGGATCACAGATTATCATGTTCCAAATAGAGCTTGAAAACAGTTTGTTAATAATTTTATTATACTACTGCATTTTTTAGCTGTTCCATCCAAAGCTGCATCACAATCAGCTTTTAAAATGGCCAAAATTGACTGGAATGATACTGGAAGATTGAAAAGAAATGTACCCCAATGAGTCCTAAACATGACTGAAGTAATGCCTCTGGGGGTGTTAAAGTTCAGCTGGACATCCTGCAAAATTCCCATATATTTTGTGAAGAGATTTGTTTCTTTTTGTTTTTTTCACAATTGACAATCCCATCTTCCCTTGCCTCTTTTTGAAGAGCATTTTTGACAATGTCACCCTTTTGTACGCGCGTACAATAGGGTGAAAAATGGAGATTTTGACTTGTCAGTGTTGATAGCAAATAGTCTGAGACACGGACACACGAGATAAGATGAGTGATGGATCGTGGAAGGATAATGCAATCATAAGAACAAAGAGAAAAGAAAGAACAAAGAAGAATGGAAACATTACCTGAGACACAGACACACAAGATAAGATGAGTGATGGATCGTGGAAGGATGAGGAAGACATCATTCCACAATTGGTGTGTCAGGTAAGGAAAAGAAAGAGATGTCACAGAGACTTGACAGACCAAATACATGTGAACATCAGAGAAAGAGAAAGATGAAATACAATAACATCAACACCCCCCCTTGCTGTGAAACGAGGATTAACATACGCCTAAATACGCCCGATGCCTTTCCAAGAGGATTCGGGGAAGCGCCTTTGTGAGAATGTCCGCTAACATGTCGTGTGTCGAGACGTGAAGAACAATAAACTTTTTGTTCTTGACGCAGGGGCTTGATAGTGGCACGCCCAAAGGGCGTGCGCACACCTATATGCACGCCCAAAAAAAACGGCGTGCAGCAGCTGCACGCCGCTTCAGAAAGGCGTGCAGAGGCTGCACGCCCTTCCCCGCACGCTGCACCCCATTTGCACGCCTTCAATAGGCGTGCATGTGGCGTGCAGGCGTGCGACCCTGCCAGACAGGCGTGCAGAGCCTGCACACCTGTCTGGAGGGGCGTTCAAAGCCTGCATGCCCTTCGGACAGGCGTGCAGGCTTTGCACGCCTGTCGGCTCACGTAAGCCTCTCGATTTGAGAGGCTTACGTGAGCCGAAGGACCCTTGTAAGGGTACCGAAGTACCCTTATAAGGGTACTTTGGTACCCTTATGAGGGTACCCGGTACCCTTATAAGGGTACTTTGGTACCCTTATGAGGGTACCCGGTACCCTTATAAGGGTACTTTGGTACCCTTATGAGGGTACCCGGTACCCTTATAAGGGTACTTTGGTACCCTTATGAGGGTACCCGGTACCCTTATAAGGGTACTTTGGTACCCTTATGAGGGTACCCGGTACCCTTATAAGGGTACTTTGGTACCCTTATGAGGGTACCCGGTACCCTTATAAGGGTACTTTGGTACCCTTATGAGGGTACCCGGTACCCTTATAAGGGTACTTTGGTACCCTTATGAGGGTACCCGGTACCCTTATAAGGGTACTTTGGTACCCTTATGAGGGTACCCGGTACCCTTATAAGGGTACTTTGGTACCCTTATGAGGGTACCCGGTACCCTTATAAGGGTACTTTGGTACCCTTATGAGGGTACCCGGTACCCTTATAAGGGTACTTTGGTACCCTTATGAGGGTACCCGGTACCCTTATAAGGGTACTTTGGTACCCTTATGAGGGTACCCGGTACCCTTATAAGGGTACTTTGGTACCCTTATGAGGGTACCCGGTACCCTTATAAGGGTACTTTGGTACCCTTATGAGGGTACCCGGTACCCTTATAAGGGTACTTTGGTACCCTTATGAGGGTACCCGGTACCCTTATAAGGGTACTTTGGTACCCTTATGAGGGTACCCGGTACCCTTATAAGGGTACTTTGGTACCCTTATGAGGGTACCCGGTACCCTTATAAGGGTACTTTGGTACCCTTATGAGGGTACCCGGTACCCTTATAAGGGTACTTTGGTACCCTTATGAGGGTACCCGGTACCCTTATAAGGGTACTTTGGTACCCTTATGAGGGTACCCGGTACCCTTATAAGGGTACTTTGGTACCTTATGAGGGTACCCGGTACCCTTATAAGGGTACTTTGGTACCCTTATGAGGGTAACCGGTACCCTTATAAGGGTACTTTGGTACCCTTATAAGGGTAATTTGGTACCCTTATGAGGGTACCCGGTACCCTTATAAGGGTACTTTGGTACCCTTATAAGGGTACTTTGGTACCCTTATAAGGGTACATGGTACCCTCATAAGGGTACTTTGGTACCCTTATAAGGGTACTTTGGTACCCTTATAAGGGTACTTTGGTACCCTTATAAGGGTACATGGTACCCTCATAAGGGTACTTTGGTACCCTTATAAGGGTACTTTGGTACCCTCATAAGGGTACATGGTACCCTCATAAGGGTACCACAGTACCCTTATAAGGGTACTTTGGTACCCTTATAAGGGTACCATGTACCCTTATAAGGGTACTTTGGTACCCTTATAAGGGTACCATGTACCCTTATAAGGGTACCAAAGTACCCTTATAAGGGTACTGTGGTACCCTTATGAGGGTACCATGTACCCTTATAAGGGTACCATGTACCCTTATAAGGGTACCATGTACCCTTATAAGGGTACCACTTATGAGGGTACCATGTACCCTTATAAGGGTACCCCTTATGAGGGTACCATGTACCCTTATAAGGGTACCCCTTATGAGGGTACCATGTATCCTTATAAGGGTGCCGCATAAGGGTACATGGTACCCTTATAAGGGTACCAAAGTACCCTTATAAGGGTACATGGTACCCTCATAAGGGGTACCCTTATAAGGGTACCAAAGTACCCTTATAAGGGTACATGGTACCCTCATAAGGGGTACCCTTATAAGGGTACCAAAGTACCCTTATAAGGGTACATGGTACCCTCATAAGGGGTACCCTTATAAGGGTACCAAAGTACCCTTACAAGGGTACATGGTACCCTCATAAGGGGTACCCTTATAAGGGTACATGGTACCCTCATAAGGGGTACCCTTATAAGGGTACATGGTACCCTCATAAGGGGTACCCTTATAAGGGTACATGGTACCCTCATAAGGGGTACCCTTATAAGGGTACATGGTACCCTCATAAGGGGTACCCTTATAAGGGTACATGGTACCCTCATAAGGGGTACCCTTATAAGGGTCCTTTGGTACCCTTATAAGGGTCCTTTGGCTCACGTAAGCCTCTCAAATCGAGAGGCTTACATGATCCGACAGGCGTGCAAAGCCTGCACGCCTGTCCAAAGGGCATGCAGGCTTTGCACGCCCCTCCAGACAGGCGTGCAGGCTCTGCACGCCTGTCTGGCAGGGTTGCACGCCTGCACGCCACATGCACGCCTATTGAAGGCGTGTGAATGGCGTGCAGCCTCTGCACGCCTTTCCGAAGCGGTGTGCAGTGGCTGCACGCCATTTTTTTTGGGCGTGCGGATAGGCGTGTGCACGCCCTTTGGGCGTGCCGCTATCAAGCCCCCTTGACGCATTCTTGAACAAAATGAAAACTTGCGTGTATATGCTTTGTGCGTGCATGGTGTTGAGGATTTTTTGCCAGAGCCTTGGCTCCCAAATTATTGACATGTAGAGGGATTGGCGCGTGTGAACGTAGGTGAAGTTCAGCTAGCAACCGACGGAGCCACAAGCCTTCCTTGCACAAATCTGACATGGCCTTATATTTGGCCTCCGTGCTGGATAAAGAAACCGTAGACTGTTTTTTTGATTTCCATCAAATAGTCCCTTCACCCATACAGAAGACGTATCCTGAAGTAGAGTGCCTGTCTTCTTGGTCTTCAGCCAAGTCTGAGTCTGAATAGCCTGAAACGTTTAAGTCACCCCCAAGTTTAAGCTTCAGAGATTTGGTAGCAATGACATATTGCAGAACACAAACGGCCAAGAGCCAGTGAGTATTGGAAGGATTTTGAAGAAATTGCAAAAGTTGGTTTACAACAAAAGCAATATCCGGTCGAGTAAATTGAGAGAGCCAAAGTAGGCTACCAATCAGTTGCGGATATGGGCCTGAAGATTGATCTTCATTGTCTTTTTGTTGACAAAGGTCCTTGAACGTATTGTCAGAAGGCGAAGTAACATTGAAATCATCACTGGGCAGAAAACGCTGCGGCATATCTTCAATGTAGTGTGACTGAGAAAGAAAGACGAGTCAATTTTCATGATCTTGCGTGATTTTGAGCAACAGAAAATGTGTAAGATCTTCATCTGCGCCAAGCGTGAACTGTTTTCCTAAAGCTTTGATAGTGGTTGCAACCCGTGAAGATTCGCCAACTACCAATAAATCATCGACATGGATTGAAATAGCACCAACAAGCTTGTTATTGATGACCTTGAAGTACAAAGTCGGATCGTATTCCAAGTACAAAAGACCAAGATTAACCAATGCATCGTGAAGTTGAATATTCCATTGTCTTAGAGCTTGTTTCAATCCATACAAAGATTGTTTTACTTTGCAGACGTATTCTGGATTGTGTTGATCTTTGAATCCCGGAGGTTGTTCCATGTAAATTTCTTCATCAAGATGCCCGTTCAAAAATGCTGTTTTAAAATCTTCTTGACGTCTGGCCCAATTTTTGATGGCCATCAGGCTATATACCACAGGAAGAGTTTCTAGCCGTAGAGTTGGAGAGAAAACTTCATTATAATCAACTCCAGCTAGTTGAGAGTATCCCATTGCCACTAAATGTCCTTTTAACTTTTGAATCAAGTGATCTGGGTTACGTTTAACTTTGAACACCCATTTTAACTTGATAATGCGGCGTTTTGCTGGTCGTGGAACTAAATCCCAAGTCTCCACGCCAGTTAAAGATGCAAATTCATCATCTGCCGCCTTCAACCAACGCAATTTGTCAGGAGATCAAAGAAGCTGTTTCCAGGTCTTGGGCTCCTCAACAGGATCAAGCTCCTCAACTGTTTTAGTGGACTTGGCCCAATTACCAAGACAATCAGGGACCTTTCGTGAACAAGTCAGAGTACTTGCCGGAGTAGGAGTAGACGGAGAATGAGACACACAAGTAGGACACGATCTTGGAGAAGATCCACGCAAAATAATTGAATGAGAAGGCACCCAATGGATTGGTGAATTGGACACCTGCGGATTAATTGACGCTCCAGAAGCTGGATTGTCATTTTGAGGATGAGCTACTGTCGGTGAGAAATCATAAGTGAGTCGCACAGGCTCCTTAGCTGACAATGGCATTGGATTTGATGGGGATGGCGGACCTGCTCAACAGGGAACGCGGTCTACACAACAGGGAGCGCGGTCTACATTGGGAAGATTGACTATTACTGGTCATTCGATCAACGGCAGCTGTGGAGAGGCTTGTATGTAAGGAAACTTTTGATGATCAAACACAACATCTCTTGATTTCACAACATTCTTACGTTCAGGATCCCAAAGACAAAAACAGCTACCGTCAGAGAGATATGACAGAAAAATTGACTTGCAAGCCTTTGGATCGAGCTTTTTGCAATTAGCCTCTGGTACCTTGTACCAAGCTAAACAGCCGAAGGGATGAAGATTTTTGATTTTGACTCCAGCGATCCCAAGTATTGAATTTGGAGTCTTGAAGCTAAGAGGCGTGTTCATAGCAATAGAGTTGAACGAATGCATCATGTGTCGAAGCGCGTCAGTCCAAAATTGTTTCGGAAGATTGGCCAAAAGTAGTGCACAACGAATGAGATTATTGATTGTACGGTTGGTCCTTTCTGCCACACCGTTTGTTTCCGGAGAGTGTGGTGGACCCGGGTTGTGTTTGATACCCGCAGTTTGTAAGTAAGAAGAAAACTTGTTTGACAAGTAATCACCACCATTATTGGTTTGGAGAGAAATGATGGTGTGAGTACCGAATTTCTCAAATATTGCGCGGAAGAGTTTAAACGACTGAAAAGTATTGGATTTTGATTTCATAGGATAGATTAATACATCCTAAGAGCAATCATCTACAAAAGAGGCAAAGTACGAATAGCCTTTGCAAGATTTTTGCTCAAAAGAGCATACATCTGAGTGGATAACTAGTCCAGGAGATTTAGATCTGTAAGGAGACCAAGTCTTAAAGTTGGTTTGACTCATTTTTGATTGAACACACACCGGACACATCTGAAAATCAATCTCACTTAGGAGAGACAGTCAAATATTGTTTTGTTTGAGAATTGCCTTAAGAGGTCAGACACCCATGTGCGAGAGAAGGTTGTGGTATCCAAGTAGAGAGGTGTCAAAACTAGATGTTGCAGTCAACGATGTGGAAGACGAGGAAGGTAAAATTGCAGACAACAAGGATAAGGGAAATCTTACGTCTGCAACCGCCGGAAGGTAGAATAGATTCCCACGTCTATACCCCGCTCCAACTTCAGTCCCGGCAATAGTGAGGTTTGCTGAGTTGAAAATTTGACACGAGGAAGCACCGAACATGACCAATAACCCCTTGTCACATAAGGCTGCAACAGAGAGTAAAGGTTCATGCAAGCTGGGAACCACCAAGGTTTTGACCAAAGTATTAATACCCAAAGGAAGTGCAAAGTTACCAACGTGTGTAGCATTGACGGTAGAACTATCTGCCAAACAAATTGGAGTGGAATCGGACAAGACGTTCTTGACCAAAATTAAGGAAGGTGTCATTGACATGGAACAACCGGAATCAAGGTTGAGATCCGCATGATTGTTGGTAATGCGAGAAATGAGAGACAATTCAGTTGCTCCAGTAGAGACAACTGCAGCACCTGAGACTTTGGCTTGAGGAAAGTCATTGCTGTCACTGCAAAAGTCCCCGAGTTTGACGACAGACATTGGACCAGCCACAGAGACACGACCAGCTTGAGCAGACGATGCTTTTGCCTTTTGTTGAGATGGCTTGTCCAATTTGGAACCGGACGCCTGCTTGGCCAAGTAGTCTTTGTCAGCCTATAGGTCATACCAATAGAGCATGAACCTAAAGAACTGACTAGTAAGTGAGCTAAGAGAGACGGAGTTTGTATTGTAATGAAACATAGTTGTAAGTGAAACTGTAATTGTTCGATAAGATTGTAGAATAAAACAGTGATTAGGATTACAAGTGGTAATTATAATAAGTTCAGGCTTTCACAAATAGAAATAAGTGCCTCAACAGGGCTGAGCGTAGAGAGAACAAACAAAAGATGCCACCAGAGTTTAAATCTGCTGACAACAAAGAGCAATCATCTATCAGTTTGAGGTCACCGTGCCTTATCAAGATCTACGCGAGGTAAATAACCAAAGCCTTGGAAGACAAGCTAGACAGAGAAGTCTATATTAGCCTTCTGTCCTTCCAAGAAAAGAGAATCCCCCAGCGTCAATTACTATCACCCTATTATATTACCTTTAAAGTATTATCTCCCAATTCTCTAGTACGGCATTCATTAGTTCTAAAAACTAGTAATACCCGTATAGTAGGATCCCTGAGTAGTCTTTAATTGTCAATAGCTAGGTAGCTAGTCTCTGGTGCTCTAGACTGTTAACGCAGTCTGTTACCTTATTCCTTCCCTATTTGTGGTCTCACCTGAATCTAGGATTGCCCTGGCTGTATTGCTACAGGAAGACCGAGTCAGCCTCATAGATTTATCTGAGCTTTGAGAACCGTATCAAATTACTGAATCCCTTGTTTGCTTTATAGACTGGTCTAAGGACCGCCTTACAAACTTATCCCCTCACTTCTACCTTATTCCTTCCCTCTCGTAAGTAGTCTGGACCTGACAGTCTTGATGACGTTTTTGTTTGTGTTCTTTGAGAACACCACCAGCGTTGTTGCAGGTGTTCAAGTCATGTCCGGGCCTCTTGCAGAACTGGCAGTAGAGTTTTCCTTTTGCGGGTGAAGACGTATCAGTTGAAGCAATAGTAATCGGATCTTCTTGTCCACCACAAGCATGACAACAAAGAGATTTGGCTTTTAGTGCAGCAATAATGCGTACAGAGGAAACTGGTTCTTTGCTGAGCATGGACGAGACACAGTTTAACCAACTATTGGGAAGAGAGGTAAGTAAGGCGGTGGAGTAAATGTTGTTCACAGTTAAAGGATTAGAAACGGTGACTAAGGATTTCAACTTCTCCGCTGAGGCGGCCATCTCTTTGATGTGGTTCTCGATGTTGTTCAACGTCATCTTAGCTTGAATGAGTTTTCAAAGCCAAAACATACGCCCGCCTGAAGACGAATCCTGATGAGCTTCTCTAATAGCAGCCCACATGGCTGACGCTTCGTTCGGGAATTTGCAAATGTACCAGTAGTTGGCCGGGTAAATTGTTCTGGTGATTGCTAAACATACTGCTATGTTGTCCTGTGCCCAAGCAGAGGGTCTTTGAGAGGGATTGATTGGATCCATACGTACGCAACATGCATCAATTGGAGATAGATAAAGAGTACAAACTTCCAATCAAGGTAGTTTGAATCGGGTCCTGGGGACTTGAGTTGTGGGATGCCGGTTATTTTCAACCCAGTGATGGAAGAGGAATGAGCATTGATTGGTTTGGCATCGTCAGTGTTGCTTGGTGCAAAAAAGGGATTGTTGGCCAAGGTAAGATCAGGAATCTTTCTGGGATTGGCCATAGTAAGTTGATCCTTTGAAAAGGTGTAACAATCCAATGAACAATAAGTTCACCAAAAACCTATTTTTAATGTGCGAGGTAGTGTCTAACAAAGCTAGTACGTCAACGGACTCATAACCTGTTGATAGCGTATAGTCTGAGACACGGACACACGAGATAAGATGAGTGATGGATTGTGGAAGGATAATGCAATCATAAGAACAAAGAGAAAAGAAAGAACAAAGAAGAATGGAAACATTACCTGAGACACGGACACACGAGATAAGATGAGTGATGGATTGTGGAAGGATGAGGAAGACATCATTCCATGATCCGTGTGTCAGGTAAGGAAAAGAAAGAGATGTCACAGAGACGTGAAAGACCAAATACATGTGAACAGCAGAGAAAGAGAAAGATGAAATACAATAACATCAACAGTCAGGATATCTGCCTGTCTGTTCTCAGCCTTTTCCATTATGTCCTTTTCCTTTTTCTTTTTTCCTTGTCCTGTGTCCTGTCATCCTGTCCTGTCCAAACCTTTCAATTCATGTCCTGTCATCCTCTCAACCTGTCCAGTCCTATGTCTTGTCCCTATAATTGTTACAGTTGTGTCACAGGTGCTCCTCAACTACTTAAACTGCCCCTTTTGAAGTAATCAACCCCATTGAGTCTGAACAAAACCTTTCAAGAACCACCCATGCCACAACCTCTTCAGCTCCTTTTTCACCCCCTCCTTGAGCAAAGACTTGTAAACTTAACAGGACTCATGCTTCCTGAACAGCTCAGATGGTGTGGTATCCCAAATATGTCACAAAATTTTCAGCTTTTTTTCTCATATTTTTCTTTCTTTTCTTTTCTATTTCTCAATTTTTCTGATATACTCACTCAAAAATCAGCTTATATTCTTCAAGAATCAGAATCTACGGCAAAATTAACCCTAGGTCACCACTCAAAGGATCACTAATACTCAAAGGGATCAGAAGATACGGACAAGTCAACATATCAAATCTACCAAATCCCACCTACAGACATCAAATTACACAACTCACAAATCAGCAGATATGACTCCAGAAATAGATTCTAGAAGGAAAATCGGCCTAGAAAACAACTCACGGAATTTCCATTACACAGCTAGATCAAGAGCTACAGTCAAAAGAAGTTCCAACACCCAGCAATTATTCAAGATACACAACACACACATCAGTTACAATAGCAGGCAAACTCACAACCATACCACATACAACCAAACACACCAAGGAAGCCTAAATTAGGGGATTTTCCATTAGCTTGGACTAGTGGACTAGCTTCTTTAGGGGATTTTCCGCTAGTAGGATTTTTTAGTTAGTTTTACTAGTTTAGTGAATTTCTTATTGATCAGATCTATTTTAGTTTGGGGCAGTGCTAGCACAGCTTTTAGTTGGGTTTTAGTGTCACTAGTGGTTTATCCTAATTGTTCAGACCAGCAGAAATCCCTCATTTGAATTTGCAGGCTAGCTAAATTGTCTCACTTGGATTTTCCCTGCAGCTAAATTCCCTCATTTCTTGTTACCTTGGAGCTAAAATTACTCACATTTGTATATATAAGAGGCCTCCTCCAGTTGTTTTTCCCTTCCTCACCAGATTCTGGGATCACAGTCTATTACACACCCTTACACAGAATTATTAGTCACTATCCCCTATAGTCTACTACTGGTCACTCTTCTATTGAGGTTTTATTACATAATCAGGAATTACATACTCTTTTTTACCATCAACAAAACTCATTTCGTACCAAGACCCTCTTTGGCATAAGCCCTGCTCAGGTAACCACTACCATCAGGTCTACTTATCCAACTAGGCTTCATCATCAACATCATCAGTTACCACTATTATCTTGTCACCCATCATCATCATCTTATGACACTCAACACTCACCATACTATTAATCACCTACCCTCGCTATCACAACCACGGTATCTTGGATACAAATCACTGTCACTTGAATAAAGCCTTCCAATCCAAGATGCGGGGTCTTGTTTAGTGTCTAGTATAGGAACGGCAGAGTCATCCTCCTTTTATCCCTTTCCGCACGCAGCAAAAGGTCTTTTGGACGCTTTTGAGCTTTACAACGGGTTGCAAGCTGTGAAAGGTCCAGCTCCTTGAACAGCACGTCTGGTTGTTTGCTGGGCCTTTCATTGAGACGGCCCCTTGCACCTGATTAGTTGAAAAGGGTGTGGGTACCTGCTCAAGAAAACATATATTCTTGGGCACACACGCACCTGTACCTGCACCCGCTGTGGCAGCCGGGACTGTCTCCTGGGTACCTGCGGCAGGTACCCACGGGTACCTCGCAAAAATTTGCATGTAATTGCCTTCTTGGTGAGCAGGCAATGACCTGCTTGGTGAGCAGGCAGTGACCTGCTCACCAAGCAGGTCACAGCCTACCCAAGCAGGGCCTCACCTGCTTGGTGAGCCGGCCGCAACCTGATCATCAAGTCAGGTGTGAGACCGGTGAGCAGGCAGCAACCTGCTCACCAAGCAGGTCTTGCCCTCCTTGATGAGCAGGTTGCGGGCTGCTCACCAAGAAGGTTGTACCCTATCTGGTGAGCAGGTTGCGGCCTGCTCACCAAGAAAGTCAGGCCTGCTCACCAAGCAAGTCACCCCGTACTTGGAAAGCAGGTTGCGACCTGCTCACCAAGTAGGCCACAACCTACTTGATGAGCAGGCTGCAGCCTGTTCACCAAGCAGGTCACACCCTGATTGGCAAGCAGGTGCCTGTACACCAATCAGGCCATGGCCGACTTGGTGAGCAGGCAACCTGCTCACCAAGCAGATCACGGCCTACTTGGTGAGCAGGCTGCAACCTGCTTGCCAAGCAGGCCGCAACCTTCTGGCACAGCCTGCTCACCAATTAGGCTGTGACCTGCTTGGTAAGTAGTCCGCGACCTCACCCAGTGGGCTGTGGCCTTCTCAGTGAGCAGGCCGCAGCCTCACCAAGTAGGCCATGACCTGCTTGGTGAGAAGGTCATAACCTGCTCAGTTAGCAGGCCATGACTTTCTCACCAAGCAGGTCATGGCCTGCTCACCAAGCCGGTTGTTGCCTGCTGAGTGAGCAGACCGTGACCAGCTCAATGAGCAGGCCCGTTTCTATGTAGGGAGTGGATTTGGGGGGTACCCCCAGCTGGTACCCACCTTTTTTTCCAAGAATCTGGACACCAGCACCCGTACCCGGCCCCCCGCAGACAGGTACCTTTTTTAAGCTGAAGGGTACCCACCAACAAGTACTGGCTACCTGCAAATACGCCGCAAGGACACCTCTAGGACTCCCATCTCAATGAAACAAATGTACTGGCCATTGAGAGGGGTGAAAAATCTACCTCCACGGCCAGTATTCACAAATCATCCAGCAAGTTTTTCACAGCAAAATGACTGGTAGATATCAGTCATCAAGCCCTCCATGGCCATCTCAATGAACAATATGTGTTGTTAATTGAGGTGGTATTTTCTGCTTAATAACCATGTGCCATTCAAGGAGTCCATCAAGGCCCTTTCCAATGACCAGTATCTTTGGTCAGTTCTGATGGGCCTGAATTGATTATCAGTATTTGAGATATTCAACTCATTGACCAACCTATAACAGACATTAACAGAGTGACTTCAGAGCTCTACAAACAGTACGTACTGGGAGTTGAGTTGTGAAGCTCACATCCCAATGAAAGGTCAAAATGGTCATTGAGACAGGATGGCATTCATGGACCCATGACCTATATTGAGTACAAGCTATTTCCCTGTGGGTGGGGATAATTCTCTATCCCTGCAATTGATATTTGGATTACATAGGTAAAAACAATTATTTAAGCTTGTTACAATTTGTGTACTGAGAAATTGAGATTTATAACCATGATTGAGTTCAGCTAGAATTCAAAATGAATTCAACAAAAGTTATGGATAAATTCACACTCTGTAACTTATCACTTCATCATGAGTTCAACTCTAGTTATCCTTGTGGAAAGGAATAGTTCCTGAAAAAGATGGAATTAACTTACGGCAGACATACAACCAAAACAAAGGTTGAGTTAAGCTATGGCACTTCCTGTAGAGTGCCCCCTTGGCTCCCCTGGTGGAATTGTGTAAAATATTTGGATGGCCAAGCAATTTGTTGTAACCAGCTCCCAGCTCAATGTCCACGTTGAATTGCAGGATACAGACAATGATCTTGAAGGACTCACAGCTCAATGAACTGGAACTCTCAAATCTACTCAAGAGCTGTGGCAAGAGCATGCGGAAGCTCAAGATCACCGGTCCTGGCCACAAACTTGATCAAGCTGAGGCCTTTTGTCAGGTCCTGAAAGGGTGCATGAGTCCCAACTTGGAATGTTTAACGCTCAAATTAATCTACGTGGAGCGCTCCTATGACCCACTCACAAGTCCTGGCCTCTTGGACATGGTTTTTAAATCTCCCACCGCCCTCCAGAAGCTCAAGACTTTATCTCTCCTAGGCCAATTGGAAACGGGCAGCTTGTTTAAGCTGTTTCCCAAGTCTCTTGTCAAACTTTCCTGGGAACGTTGCCATCTTCCTACCGCCGCTTTTCTTAAGGCTCTCTCCAGCTCAAGAGGCAAGAAAAGATCACTATGTTGCAATCTGAAGTGTTGCTCAGTCCTCAGTTGTTATGGATGTCAGTTATCCCTCAGTCTTCACCAAAAAGCAGATATAAAACAGAAAATAACAGAAAATCAGAGTGAACAACAACAAAAGCTAATGCTTTCCAAAAAAAATATGATTCCCTCTGGTTTAATAGGGGACAACAAAGAAGAAATGGCTGTTGAAAGAGCGTTAGAGAGTCAAGGAGTGTTTTTCCACAGTATCCTTAACCAGGCCCACGGCTTGCCAACGGCGACAGATGAGTTGCATGAAAATGGTGGCCCTTTCCCCTGCACTGCCGGCATTAACCGGTCAAACACGGCAGTTTGAGCGGTGCTCAAACAGCCGTGTTCAACCAGTAGTCGGACAGGCACTGTCCGACCAAAGCACCTGCCGGCGGGTCGGACAGGCCTGTCCAATCAGTTCCTGGGACCGGTCACACAGGACCAGCCGGGACCGGTCGGACAAATCTGTCCAACCAGTTGGCTCTTGCTTTGGTCAGACAGTGCCCATCCAACCACCGGTTGAACACAGCTGTTCAAGCACCGCTCGAACTGCCGTGTTTGACCGGTTAATGCCAGCAGTGCTGGCCCTGTGTTCCTTTCAACAATAATTCTTACAGTCATGAGCTTGCCAAGTACTTGTAGGCCTGCAGTTGAGGGCCCGCTAGTTTACTTTGCTGATGATCAAATGGACTCAGAACAGAAGAAACTTGCGCCACCGTTCTACAGTCAAACTCAAGCACCTTATTTATTTCACCCCTCTGTTTCCTAGGCGTGCTCTCCACCATACAATTCTGCTGACTTATTATCATGAATGAGCAATATCTTGTACAGTGCCTCGCCAGAAAGATCTGGCGCATTTTGTTGAAATCTAGTAGATCAACCAAGATGCTTCAAGTCACAATTCTTGGTTCAGGGGTGCAAAATGGGTTCAAAAGAATGAATCTGAAAAAATAAATCAAATGGAAAACTATTTGCAATGTATACAATTGATTTCATTGCTGGCAGATTTTCAAAAACCTTTGATATTGTTTGGATGATAATAAATGAATTTTTTTTGCCCAAATGCAATATTGGATCACAGTGGTCAGCAAAACAGGGACAAAATTGGAAATTCAGTGCCTTAACCCTTTTGGGACTCCCAAATGCCTCACTCCACAGTATCCAAAAAACCTAGCAGTAAATGTTTTGATTTTTTTTCATCTATTTTCATTCTTTTCAGATGTCCAGCTGTGGCCTCTAATTTTTTTCAGATTTTTTTTAAACAATATTAAAGGTTTTTGAAAATCTGCGATAAATGAAATCAATCTTATAAATTTCAAATTGTTTTCATTTTGATTTATTTTTTCAGATTCATTCTTTTGAACCCACATTGTACCCCTGAACCAGGACTTGTGACTTGAAGTATGTTGGTTGGTCTCCTAGACTTCAACACAATGCGCCAGATCTTTCTGGCAAGGCACTGTACATTCTGTGATGTTTTTCAAGGGTGTTCTTTTTACTATCTACCCACAGAGAAAGTTGAGGCCTGTCCGTAGAAAATATTTTCAGCTGAAACTTCAGTCTCGTCATCGATCAACAATCCCAAACTTTATATTTTGATATCCATTTTGTTATTATGCTTCCAATGACGAATAAGTTTCTCCTTCAAGCCAGTTTATTTACACAATGTTGGATGTGGGCATAATTTGGGATACACCTTATAGTGATTTCTAACTTGAAAAGACTTATTTTAAGTACTCCGTGACAGCATTCTTAAGTTGGATCAAACAAGTCAGTCCAGCAAAAGAAAATCCTAGTCAGAACAAGGAACAAGAAAGAAAGTCCAGGAGTATTGAAGTGTAGTAGCAAGAGAGAAAGTCCAGGAGTATTGAAGTGTAGTAGCAAGAGAGAAAGAGGGAGGAAGAAGTATATATATATATATATGTATATATGTGGGTGGGCGCATGGTGCCTACGGACACATTCACATATTTGATAGAGATATACAAGAGCGAGAGTCAACAGACCAGAGGAGACAAGCGAAAGAGAGAGAAGAGACGGGAGCAAGTCCATGACTTATACAGTCTACACAAGAAAAAGAGCGGGGGCTTGACGATGGACAAAACCCCGCACTGAAGCATAAGGTACATACAACACATCCATGGAGAAAAGATACAAGAGAGGAGCGGATCCGGGGGAAGAAAAGAGGGCTCGGGAAACCTGTTCCAAATATAGGGTATTGAGAGTTGGCGCGAAGTAGGAAGAACTTCACAGGGACGAGCAGGTCAACAGTCTCGCCAGTGCGAAGTTACTCTTCATCGACTCGTGCCCATATTGATCGGGTGCCTGTTGAGATGCAAACGAGCTGGCCGGGTCGAGCGGCGGGAATAGAAGAGAGCGGGGGAGCAGCGAGTACGGGGCCTGGAGCAAGCCACTGATGAGCTCGATAATGCGACCTTGGTGATGACACCCAATGAAAGCAAACAAGTTAATGTCCCCTTTTTTCCCTTCTCAATAGCAGCTCTTTCACATGTGGGGAGGTAAGACTGACCTTCTAACGGCATCTTGGGCGACTTGCTCAGGTGCGACAAGATGTGCTCGATCTGGAACGTCAGCGCGTCCAGCTCGAGACGGGCCGATGGGGTGTACACGCGGTTAATAGCCACCAATCTGCAATGGGTCCTCATAGCCTGATTGCATCCGTTGATTCAAAAGTGACGCCGGGCCAAAGTTTCTTCGGGTTAGCCAGAGGTAGAGAAGCTGTGATTAGGTATCGCAAGGACGTTGATGACGCACAACGCTCAGCCCAAAGTTCAGCGTGGGATTCCCGCACAGAAGCTGGCCCAAGTCGACGCTGATAAGGCCGAGGGTCTTTTGTTGGATCAGCTGCAGGAACCAGTCCATCATCAGCTGGCCCGACAGCTTGCAGATCTGCAGGTGTCCGTCTTCCGAGGGAGCGTGGTGATCTAGACACACGAGATCTTCGTTCAGTTGAATCAGGCTCGTGTGGATGAACGTGTGTGCGGATAAGACTGTTTTGTTTTTAATAACTCGTCAATGCCGATTATATGTTATGGTTACATATATGTATGAGTGACTTACGACACGCGTCCAGCTGCCCATATCTTGTCAACTTGAATGGGTCCTTGTAGCATGCGGGAATCGAGTGATACAGCCCCCAGATCAAATGAGACAAACTCTCGTGCTCTTGCCTGTAATCCCGTTTCGGGGAAGTGTGTTATATCAGAACGAGGACCAAGCAACCAATCAATGATCCAGTCCGCTTTCCTGTTTATTCAGGTCACACAAGATCCGTGAATAAGAGGAGTATGGCTCAACTGAATCTCCTGGGCGGTTTTGGCAGGATGAGATCTCCGGTACACCGTCGTATTGACCTTGCCCAACAGGATGGCGGCTGTTGAGAAAACGAAATGTTAGTTTCGGTTGTAGGGGAGAAAGCTCCAGCAGCTCAAGAGAGCAAGACTAGCTGACTCTTGATCAAAAGCTGCAGACTGCCCAAATCGCCGGTCCGATGCTTGAAGAAGAACGAAGGCGAGCCGGGCGAGAAGAACTCCCAATCCTCCTGCTGCTCCTCCTTCGTGTTGCCACCCGCACGTCTCTCGTGCTGTTTATGCACGCGGTACAGCCGCGAACTCGAGATGGGGATCAAACTGTCTTTCTCGTCTACCGTGCTCGCAAATCCGCCCGCAGCGGCGCACATCTTGTCACAGCAGAACACATACCACCACAGGATGGTCCTGTTAAGCAAAATCATGATTATTGGGACTTTCATGAGTGGGTACATGTACTTGAATGTCTTTTTTTTCCCCATGGTAGGTAGCTTACCGATAATGCTGTAGGTGAGGGTCGCTGGGCCTATCCAAGAGCTCGACGCCATCAGGCCAAAAAGACACCTTTTCCAGGCCATTCATATTGTCACTCGTGTGCTGTAGAAGAGAGGCTGGTGAGTTTTTGTTCATGTTGAGATGGAGGCCGACGAGGGTAGCCAATCGGATGCAGCAGCCCAGGCTTTTCCAGATCATCAGAGGCTTGCCGACGACCGTATAGTACTGACAGCACAGCACGGCGGCCTCCGCCAGCTCGAGCAGCTTACGAGGGTCTCGGAGCTGGGTGATGCCCGCATTGAGTAAGCGTTCTGCCCATTGGGCGTGGTGGACGTGGGGGCCTTGAGGAGTGCACCAGTAAATTGGGGACAAGGTTTCGCGCGAGATGTACTGTGAGCCCGTGGCACATATGGCATGAATGAGTGCAGGTTGAGGGAAGCGGGGATCGTGTATGGGGAGATCGAGACGCGATTGCAGTCCGACGGGTTCGACTAGGGTGAAGGGCGCTAGCGGACGGTTGAAGAATGCCTTGATGAGCAGCTTACAGACTTTGCGTGAGGGTAGATGAGAGTACCAGTTCGGCTCGGACAGGGGCAGATGTGACGAGTCGCCAAGGTTCTGAGTGGCTAGAGGGTGGTGATGATGAGGCGATGAAGGAGCAGGGTCGGGTATGGATGAAGTGACGGATGGGCTGGGAGACTCGACTCCGAGGACGGGGTGTGTGATCAAGTGGTTGTTGTATGAGTTGATCTCTGGGTGATAGTTAAAGATGGTGTTCTTGTACTGATGGGTTTGGGGAGGGAAGAAGGAGTGTGGGTGATCCAGAATAGTGGGGCGCTGGAGGTCTTCCCGCGAGTGGGGGAGTGTGTCCGGACAGCCAGTGTTGCTTTTAGTAGTAGCGTGCTGGATGGCGACGGCTGTTCTGAGATCGGTGAGTCTGCTCTGGAGAGACTCGAGCTTGAGTTCGAGTTCCTTGATTCTATGGGTCTGAGTTTGAGTTTGAGTGTGAGTCTGAGTAATTTGGGTGTTGTGAGTGGGCTGATGAGTGCTTTTGAGGGAGACGACTGCCTGGAGCCATTTGGGTGGCTGGTCGTACTTGCACTCCGTGTGTGGGTTGAGTCTCTTGCAGGAGGAGCAGATGGGCTTGACTGCATCGCACTTGGTCTGTTCACAGTGTTATATAGATATTATGCTCGTCAGTCTCAGGCTGTCAGCCGTCGATCGATCGCCCGATCGATCATCTCTATCATATAAGTAAAGGGGAGGGGAGTGGTCACTTTACCTTCCGTGCGCGACAGCTGAGACAGGCCTTGTTGCGGTGGAGCACGCTGCTCGTCTGTCGGCTTGGCTTGATGCTCGACTTCCTCCTCGCTGGCGGGGCATCCATAATATATTTATTTAAGTGTAATAACGAACGGTACTCTTCATTGCGGTTGAAGCGAGTGAATCAGAAAAAGTACCAGTTCTTATCCATACAGCAAGATTACATAATCACCCCGCAGACTTGAGCCCTATCCACAGCAACATAATGATACACCACTATATAATCTAGGGTGGTCATCATCTTGCATTTGACGGGACGGCGGTTTCACGCTACAGCAGAGGCCCAGGGGAGCATACATATTGATGTGGGGACCCAGTTGGCTTTTGATTTCCCTCCAGCGCATCTAATAATGAGATGGGATAAAAATCATTGTCAATCATATCATTCACTTAATAACCTATTGAAAGCAAAATGGTAATAATTAATCAGCCGCAGGGAAACGGATCTCCAAACTTACATAGCACAAAGCACCTTGCAACCCACTGTCTTGGTGAATATAAAAGTCTTTGAGACGGAAACAAGGAATGACCGTATGAAATTTGAACTTGGCTTTGGTGTTCAGCGGGTGAGAGTTCCAGTCGAGACGGCCGCGTTCGCATGGTCCACGCTGTTGACCGCCATCGCGGGTTGGAAGGAAGAGGGAGTGATGATAACCGAGTTTGCTCTCAGTCTCACTCTTTCAAGCTTCAGATTTCAAAAGAACAACAGGACAGATTCTCAGAACGGGGCCTGTCTTCGATCGCCGATCGCCGACAGTGTATAATCAAGTCGTCCCGTCGGGGTCGCTCACAGTCATCTTTATGTAATGCCCGGGTGATGAGAATTTGTCTGGCATGTGCTGACTCCTTTTGAGGTCCCAGTACGCTATGTATTAATTTGAGATACTCTATTATGTGCATTCCGGACTCCGGAAGGCAAGACTGACAACAAGAGCTAAAGTATGACAAACATCAGCTGTTGAGGGAAAAAGAAAACCATGCCAAACTCCACATTAAAAGTCTCCTTCCCTTGTTGACCATCTCGATCAGTGTTCCAATTCTAACTCACAAATCAGAAATACCCAACTGAACAGAAAGCTGAATGACCACTAAGCACGAGCAAGCCGGTATGACTACTAGCTGTAGTAATAATATCATTCCCCCTCCAGCCGCTCTCAAGGAAATTGATACCGATCAACTCAAAAAACTACTGAAGCCGATCAGATCCACCCCGGATGAAAACAGAAGGTCTCACTTTCAGAATTGGTCGGGCGAATTCAAAGCAAATCCATTGGCCATCTTCCAACCAGTAGATGAGTATCAGATCCAACTCATTTTAGAGCTTTGCCGAAGGGAATCAAGAAGACTGCGTTGTTATGGATCTGGTCATAGCCCAAGTGATCTAGCTTGCTCGGATGATTATATGATAAATTTAGATCGCATGAGCGGTCTGATTGAGGTGCGCCTTCCCTCGCTTCAGCTCTTCTTTTTTCCTGACTTTGAAGTTGGCTTTGTTTCTGACGACCTGAATATCTTCACACTTTTATCTCACTGTTTAAAATTAGGTGGATCAAAATACCAAAACGATCGAGGTATGGGCTGGTACCCGACTGAAAGATTTCAATCGACTATCACTCCAGCATAGTTTGACGTTATCAGTTTTGGGATCGATCTCGGAACAATCCATTGGTGGAGCGGTCTCGACAGCCATTCATGGTTGCGGTTATGGTTTCGGATGTTTCTCTACTTACGTGGACTCATTGAGTTTGATCCTTGCCGATTCAAGTCAAGTCACCGTCAATGAGTCGGAAGGACATGAGCTCTTTCAAGCAAGCTTATGCGGCTTGGGACTCACTGGAGTGATCACTAAAGTCAAACTCCGCTGTGAACGCTCATTTCATCTCGAGGAAACGACTTATGCGATTCCGTTTGAGACATTTGTAAATCACTACGATGCCATTGCTAGGAGCGCTGAACATGTCAGGATGTATTGGTATCCCCAAGTCGATCGGGTTAAAGTTGAAAAATTGAACCGCACTAAGAAACCACAGGTAAGCGGCTTGTTGACCGTCTCAATTCGCCAAGCTGCCTTTATCCCCCTCCCTCCCTCTCACGCCTCATAGCTGAGATGGTTTTGATCAATTATAGGATCAAGACACCTGGAGAACGCGTCTACAGGCTAATATCATGTGGTGCTTCCAGTGGTACATCCAGCCGGCTATTTTATTACTTACAAAGTACCTACCTGACATCACGGATCCCTATATGGCAGCATGCTATCACTCGCTGAACAAACCTGCCGTATCAATTGAAGAAAGCAAAGAAATGCCTTACGATACTCTGGAAGCATTGATTCAACTCGAAACCCTCAAGCGGTCACCAAAATATCGCGTGAACACTAGTGCGAATATCTTTAACTTCGATTGCGGGCCACCCCATCATACATTCGAAGGTGCAATCCCCTACGAGCTTACTGCAGAGGCCTTGAAGGAATTTCGCTCTTTCTTATATTCTGAAAGTCGCAAGCCCGGCGGTGGACTCAAGATGCATTTCCCAATGGAAATCAGGCCAGTCGCCGCTGATCACATTTGGCTCTCCCCCGCTTGTGGTCAAAGAGTCACTTATCTTGGGATCGTGCAGTTCAAGTGAGCTGTTCCACCGTTCTTAGTTATCTCGCACTGAGTTAATGGACTTACCTTTAAATTATCTCGCTACTGAAACGACGCGTCAAAAGAGCATTTGGAATCGAGGTGAACCAAGAATATAAGAACTTATTCCAGTCATTCGAGAGGATCTTGGGCACCAAATATCATCTCCGACCTCACTGGGCAAAAAAACATACGCAAAACTTCAAGAGTTTGGATAAGTCATACGGGTCCAACAATAACAACTTTCAACGCTTCTTGAATGTGAGGCAACAAGTGGATCCTGATTTTCGATTTTTAAATCAGTATATTTTTAGACACTTTATGAAGAATAATCACCTGTTGAATGGTACTCAAGGCGATGATCAGAACACGTCAGATTAATTGTTCTTCGGAGATTTACCTTGGATGCGAGCTGAAGAAGTTGTTAGGTTCGTCATGCTGTACCATATTATTGCTTTGATGCACTGGGGCACACCCCGCCTATTTGGCTACAAAGAGGATTTACCCTCTCTCTACGTCTTATATGCAGTCTGGTGTTTCTCTAGAGTTTGGATCCTGGACAACATTCTCTGCATATTTTTTTCTTCAGATGAGTGCATTAGTTACACCATGAAAAATCAATTGTCTCTTGTGTACAAGTGACATCAAAAAGTACAAAGGCCCCTTTGCACTCTGCTATGTCACTTGTATACAAGAGACAATTGATTTTTCATGGTGTTAGCTGATGGAAATTTGGAATCATACTTCTGTATATTTAATTCAACATAAGCATCATGTAAGAATCTGAGTAGAAATATGATTATTGAATGAGTCCAGAATGAGAGAAATCAAGCATACAAAGAATATATGATTTTTGCATGATGGGATTCAGTGTGGTGTAATCCTGAGGAGAAGGTAGGAGAGAGGATTCAGATGATTAAGCGGTGCAATAATACTCTCTACAAATGGTATATTGATTGATAAAAAGTGAAGTACTAACTTGTTGGCTTTTTTAGGAGAAGATGCCTCTGATCTAATGAGGACCTTTGCGCTGTTACATGTTGATGAGCTCAGACAGATTGCTGACGGATTTGATCATCCATCAAGCATCTGTTATAGTAGAATCAACCAGTCAAGTCTCTTTTTTTCATAATCAGGGGCACATTCTTCTTGTTCCAATTGGGTCCCAATGATCTTCACTTCTATCATTCCATATATTGATATTTCTAGCAAGCCTAAAATATCCAGCCGGAAAAACTAGGCAGAAAAGTCTTCTTGACTTTCGTCCGCCATTGAAAAAAACAAAAACAAGAAAAGGTGGCGAAAATCACATGGAAATGCTTGAATTGAAGAACTGATAAGAATTCCGGGGTATATACCCTTTTGATTCTTATCTTTCTCTGCTTCTTCCCAGGTCTTTCAATTCTTATATCCCACTTACTTTAAAAAAAGGCCTCTCTTATTTGACTATTTGTTGGAAGAAAGAATTATAAATCAGAAGGAGAGTTACTACAAGTCAACTATCTATTTCTAATCATGTGCTCAGGAGCAAACCACAAGTAAATCTAATCAGGAGGGCTAGTAGAATTTGTCTATCCATATAAAAACACAGTTTTTCTGATCAAAATAAATCAGTAGAAAGGTGAATATGAAGAATTTTATGAATTGATCAAGCTCAAAAACTTGTCAGCATTCCAGCTTCTGTTTGTTCACATTCCTTTTTTGCCTTCCAATTGCGAGTCCCTGTCCTCTCTAGCCATGTAGCATTTTTTCTGTCCTGTCTGACCAAGTAGTGATTTTCTGTCCTGTTCCCTGTCCAGTCCAGTGTATGCCCTGACCCATCTTGTCCTTTCCCCTTTCCTGGCTGTCCTGTCCTGTCCACATTTTTTCAGGTCGCCCTTGGATTATGCTAAGGGGGCTCTTTAGTTTTCACCAATTCAGCTTACACTCCTGTTTGACATTCACCATCAAGTTCAAGCACTTTATCCCAAGAACAACCACCTCAATTGTTCAGCTCCTTGTTCCAGTTTTGATCCCCTCAAGATTGGCCCTCTCCGTTACATCTTTCCCTTGAGCTGAAATCTTGAAAAGATTGTCAATTGAAATCATTTGGTTAAAGAATTATTCAGAAAGTTGGGTTGGTGAGAATGTGAGAGTGAAATTTGAATAAGGGCTAATCAAATGAAACTAGCAAAATGATCAATGGACTTGGAAAATCTCCAATCATTTAATCTATTCACAGCAACGTAGGTGGTCCTATAAATATCTTCTTCCTTTGTAGTTGATTACCTCAGCCTTTGCTTGACATATCTTGATATATTGATTCTGAAAGATAACATTTCTGTATCAATCAATTTGACACAGAAATTTTGTGTTACTTAACCCATCTTCGGAGTCTTATCAAATGTATTTATTTGCTTTAGTGGTCAGAATTCTGACCATTCTACTCTCAACACATGTGTTGCTCTGACCCCACCTTACACAGCCCCAGATTCGGTTAACACTAGTGGGCCGAGAGAAATACAACTTCGCACTGCCAAGGATTCTGCCGATATTTCTTTTTCAAGGGTTTCTGTCGACTGATCGAGGGTGAAGCCCAAAACATTTCCCGACCGGAGGTGATCGCATAAGAAGCAAATCGAGCAAAAGATGATAGATGTCCATCATATTTCTATCCCGGTTGTGCTGCTTAAGAAACGGGCTTTGACGGAGCTCTGCTTCGACTCACTCCCGTTGGTGAATAGCATCCGGCTTCTCTCGCCAAACACCTCCATTCTTCTTTGGGTTTTTGTGCTCAGCTTACCAGGATTAACTCTCACTCAAACAACATACAGTTCGTGATTACTCGCGCTGTCTCCAAAATTCGATATCTGTCTAGTGCTTCCCGCTCCGATGGGCAGATGGCCGAGTGGTCTAAGGCGCTAGTTTTAGGTTCACCTGAGGATCAAATCACTAGTCTTCGGGCGTGGGGTCAAATCCCACTCTGCTCAAGTTTCGACACAAAGCTGTTTAGCTGTGTGTTTTCTTAGAGCATCCGCATCGGTCGCGGTTTTTGCTCGGATTAGCACAAGTTGTCCCCTGTTGCAGCCGCACCGGGGCGGACTAAGCGCGGATTAAACTATGCCGGAGCTAGTTTTTGGGCTAGTGGGGCATAATTTTATGCCCCACTAATCCTGGGATAAAGTCATATTATATGCATTTATCCCACTTTCACACATCAACTGCACACAAAAGTATGTATACATCTCTGACATGGAGATTAGTCATCACCACTACACATACTTACACCTGTTGAAACCTGAACCGGTGCGGCTGCACACCTCGACTTAAGGTAAGTCTGACATAACTCAGTGGACTAAACTATGCTAAACCTCCGCGACCAATGCGGATGCTCTTATGGCCTCTGACACCACATGCAAATGGTGGACACTTTTCTCTGGTGACATGAGCTGGCACGCGAGCCGCGACTGAGCGCAACGTCCAAGAGTGGTCAATGACCACCGAGCGATGTCGAACTCGGTCGCGCGCATGTGACAGGTGAAAGTGACCGGAGGACGCTTATGCACAAGTGCCTGCCATTTGCATGTGGTGTGAGATGTGACCAGCCAGTGCCATGTGCAAACAGGTGGTCTTTCAACTTCACTGTTGCAACGTAGGCAACTGGATGTTTGCAGGCCTGTGGCAATGTCAACTGATGTAAATTGGATTTTCATGGACAGCACTACAACACTTGAGTTACATGCAGGTGATTTTCTTGAGCAACCTTTCCCTGGGGAATGGTGTATTTTTTTTTTCCATCTTGGCAGGTCTGTGGTTTCTCTATGTATACATGCATTCAATTTCAGCTCTTCACTCTTGGATATCCTATTTCACACTTATTTCAGTTAAAATTCAATGTGATCTTTATTTCCCAACAAGCTTCTATAGAATGCTCTGTATTCAAAATGCAAAAGTTGATCATGTTAGGAGGTTGTGCCTGGCAATTTTAAACATTTTCAAAGCTGACCATAAAATAGTCACTCCCTGTGGGTCTTGAGCTGACAAATATCTGATATGATTGATGGCTACACCATCTCCAAATAGTAGCTTCATCTATTTCAACATCCCCAGCCATAAAAAATGAAATGGAGCCATTGGATTTCACCTACTTTTTCAGTAGTTGTTTTGATCAAAACACTCTATGGAAGGTCAAACTTGATACTTAGGTCCAATTATTTTTAATTGAACCCACCCATTTTTATTCTCTTTCTGAGATGGGACCTCATTCAGCAAGGGATTTCACATAGAAAAGGGTAGCAAAAACACTAGGAGGGTTTCAAATAAAATCTCTTGATCTTTTTGATTCAGCACAACCTCCAGTTCCCCCTCTCAAGCCTTAGAGACAGTATAAAATGTCAAAAAGTCAACATAAACCTATCATAAATGAGATCAAATACCAAGTCTGATTGAAATAAATTTAACATAATTTTAACAAACAATTGTATCATTGTGGAATAAATACCAGTGCAAATAATTAAAGTAAACCCTGGTGTGCAGGGCAAAAATAAAGAATATTGGAATTGAAAATCTCATGAAAAACCCCTTGGTTCTGTGAGAAAACCAAAGCAATTTTTATGCATTTGAATGGAGCCAAGGAATTGGAGGGAGAAGTCCTGGAGCCATATTTCCTTGCTGGAGAGACATACACCATAAATGTAACAACCGCATTTGAATCCTGAGAAAAACTCTGATTAACTCACACATGAGTTACCCTCATCTGGTCTCATGCAAGCAGATTCAAGACAATTGGTGTACTACTACACAAGGCCACCTTAGGGCAGCAGTATCTCACAATAACGAAAAGGGGAAGACACATGCTCAGCTTTTCCTCAGTAAAATTTTGGACAAAAAAATTGGTAACAGGTTTGCACTATGTAGATCCCCTGTCAGGATATTAACCATGTTCCATTTATTTTTCTCCAAGGGGGGGGGGGGGGGGGGTTGAAGTTGATCATCTGGGAAATTGGGAGGTTTGTGGAAAGTCCTTGTGATCATCGCAGTATGGCTGTTGAGGTCCCATAGTCGACTGTTTTGAGCATATCTGGCATTTGTAGAAGTACCACTTGTTTACTAAATTAACACAAGTCCACCCTGGTGGCAGGCGCCAGGAACCCCGCGGAGCGCCTCCCAAAGGGAGGACTTGCAACTTATGTCAATAATTTGGCTTGAGCGGTATCTGGGTTTTGGTGGCAGTGACCAAAATCCGCTTATATCTCCTCACCCCTTTGAATTTTGTTCTCCAAATTCCAGAAATGTGTAGCCACAGATGCTTGGATCCCTCCATCAAAAATTGGACCCAGATTCATCAGGCCATTCTCTTTGAAATCCATTTCAAAGATGGTTGAGTTTGGGCCTGGATTGCACCCTGCCGCAATTCCCAACTTGGACAAAACCATACTGTCCTGATCCGTCCAACCCCTTTGACCTCTGTGAGATCTTTGAGCAAACACTTTTTCCTGTGCAAGTGAGCATGTAACCGTATCAACAGTTACCTACAAATTGGGATGTTCTGAATTGGGATGTTTTCTGATCCAATCCATCCCGCAGGTTGCGTCATGTCTGACACGCCCAGGATCATGTATTTAAGAAATATTTTTGTTCAAGGTTAATTTTTGGCCTCTTATGCCTCATTCTGTCATGAACCAAGAGGCTGAAAAAATAACGAAGGATCTGAGAAGGTAGCCTAGATGAAGGGCTACACAACCGTGTAAAAAACACAATTTTACAAGTAATGATGTAAGAAGAATGAAGAGTGCAAGAATAAAAACACCATTATGAGTGGAATTTGCCTTCCTGCTCACGCCGCAATTGCAATTTAAGTCATAAGTCCCCTCTCACGAGGGGCCCTGCGGGGCCCGTCTCAGAGGGGACTTAGTTAAGTTAGACTTGTTTATGACGTTGACGTAGCACTAGCAGCCATCTTCCATAAAGATACCCTCTTGGACTTCCTTGGTAATGGTGGGTGGCAAGATGTCCGGATTCTCACCCACATTCAGACAAGGGCACAATTTCCAATGAGTTATTTCCGAGGGCTTCGGGCGTGCAATGCTTTGCAAAGTAAGTCGGGCAAGTAGGGAAAGTAGACAGAGTGGGACATGCATGGTAGGACTTGAACAGTTGACTGACAGCCTTATGTACCCGGAATCAGGAAGCGGAGACCAAGGGTCTTTCAATGCGTGTCGGCCGCGACGCCGGGTGACTCTCCTGACACGGAGGAAAACATAGTGGAAAATTAGAAGGGGAGTTTGAATCAAGCTAAGGCTTTCGGGCAGGTCAAGTGAAAGTAGATTAGCGCTGAAGATGTTGGGTCTCAAAGAGTCAGAAGCACGGTCAACAGAAGTCAGCAAAGAGCCATTATCAAGCACAACAGCCAATGAGAGGAGAAAGATTACAGCAACATGAAGCACAGTAGCAGAGTCGCCACCCTCCATCCCGAAAGCTGGTCCCACCATAACACGTTGTCCTTCTCTCTACCCTGGGATGCTTTCCTATGCTTCCTCATCCAGTCTATCTTCCAATATTGACTTTTGCACCATTTAGAGAATCTCCAACGGAGCTGCTATTGCGCAGGCCGGAATGAACTTTGGCGGCCCGCGCTGGTTTTTTTGCCTCCAACGGGGCTGCTACCAGACCTGCTAAAGCTTCCGGGGGTGGATTGGTAACTTGCTCGGCTGCCACTCTCGGCAGCGTTGGCAGCTACTCGCACAAGCCTCCAAACAAAAACCTTTGTCTTGCTGTTGTCCACACTCTTCTTTTTTTCACCCAACACGCATCAATATGGCCAGCTCCGATAATGCAATTGATCCAACTCTCAACTTGATGATGACACCCACCACAACTCGTACCTCGCCAAGAAAGAAAGCCAATGGCAAAGCAAGCCCATAGACCAAACAAACCACCACCAAAAACAAATCAAAAGACAAAAACGACACTGATGGCGTTGAAGTTGTCAAAGAGTCAAAGAAGAAAATTCCCAATTGGTCTATCGAGGAAGATAAACAGCTCTGTACGGGGTGGTTGAATACGAGTCGGGACACGATTGTTGGAATCGGTCAGAAAGGAGCGACATTCTGGGACCGAGTGCACCAGCTCTATACCAAACTCTTTGAACAATACAACAAGGAATAGCAATACATCAAGAAATTCAAGCCGCTTCCGGTACGACTGGTCAATGTGGTCGAGTGTTGTTGGGGACACATAATGAAGACTTGCAACAAGTTTGGTGGGTGTTACTCCCAGGTCGAAGGTTGATTGGCAAGCGGTAGAACCCGTGATGACATTGTAAGTACCATACCACAATTAATTACATCTGTTGTTCAAAACAATTCATTCATTTTCCTTTTCAGCTTTCCGAGGCCAAAGAACTTCACAAGATGTTGCACAAGAGTGCATTCAATCTTGACCATTGCTGGGCAATCTTGAAAGATACCCCCAAATGGCAGGTGACCCAGCAAGAAGTCAAGCTGAAAACCAAGAAGAGCAAGCCACCGAAGCCTTCTCAAACCACCTCCAACACCAACAGTGCCACACAAACCGACGAGAACCAACCTTCCAGTCCCCAGGCAAGCGGTCAAGCCGACGAAGAGACTGAAAATGTCGAGCGAAGCTGTATTGGATCTAGTGGCCGACCTGAGGGCCAAGAGGCCGCAAAAGGGAAAACGCGACAAAGACGTGATGTTGGCCAAAGTCCTCAAGACTTCAGAAGACCTCGTGCGAATTTCCCAACAGCGTATGGAGTCACTCCGAAGTGCGATGCAAGCAGCAGATCATGATTGAACGATGTCAATGGATCTGACTGGGATGGATGAGGAATGGGGCTTGATAGCAGCACGCCCAAAGGGTGTGCGCACGCCCCCCCGAACGCCTAAAAAAAAAGGCCTGCGGGGGCTGCACGCCTTCCCATACAGGCGTGCAAACCCCCGCACTCCCTCCCCCGCATGCCGCACGCCGTCTGCACGCCTACAAATGGCGTGAGGACGGCCGGCTCGGCGTGCGGCCCTGCCGGACAGGCGTGCAGGCCATGCACGCCTGTCCGGAGGGCGTGCAGGCCTTGCACGCCCTCCGGACAGGCGTGCACGGCCGTGCACGCCTGTCCAGCCAGGCTCACGTAAGCCTCTCAAATTGAGAGGCTTACGTGAGCCCCTGGGTGCCCTTATAAGGGTACCGAACGGTACCCTTATAAGGGTACCACCCGGTACCCTTATAAGGGTACCAAGTGGTACCCTTATAAGGGTACCAAGTGGTACCCTTATAAGGGTACCAAGTGGTACCCTTATAAGGGTACCAAGGGGTACCCTTATAAGGGTACCAAGTGGTACCCTTATAAGGGTACCAAGTGGTACCCTTATAAGGGTACCAAGTGGTACCCTTATAAGGGTACCAAGTGGTACCCTTATAAGGGTACCAAGTGGTACCCTTATAAGGGTACCAAGTGGTACCCTTATAAGGGTACCGAGTGGTACCCTTATCAGGGACGGTACCCTTATAAGGGTACCACTTGGTACCCTTATAAGGGTACCAAGTGGTACCCTTATAAGGGACAGTACCCTTATAAGGGTACCACTTGGTACCCTTATAAGGGTACCGTCCCTTATAAGGGTACCTTCCCTTATAAGGGTACCAAACGGTACCCTTATAAGGGACGGTACCCTTATAAGGGTACCGTTTGGTACCCTTATAAGGGACGGTACCCTTATAAGGAACCACCGCCAAAGGGGTTGTATCGGTTACAACCCCCCGCGGCTAGATCGGTGGCGGCAACCGATGTAACATCTGTCTACCAGACCGATGTTACATTGGCGGCTCCCACCGATACATTATGCCTTTGTTCTAATGTATCGGTGGGCCCGGCCGACATAAAATTGGTCTGGGCGACCGATGTAACATCGGTCGCCTCTGGCCGACGTTACCGCGGGGGGTTGTAACCGATACAACCCCTTTTGCAGTGAACGGTACCCTTATAAGGGACGGTACCCTTATAAGGGTACCGTTTGGTACCCTTATAAGGGTACCTTTTGGTACCCTTATAAGGGACGGCTCCCTTGTAAGGGTACCGTTTGGTACCCTTATAAGGGACGGCTCCCTTATAAGGGTACCACTCGGTACCCTTATAAGGGTACCGTCCCTTATAAGGGTACCGAGTGGTACCCTCATAAGGGTACCAAACGGTACCCTTATAAGGGTACCAAGTGGTACCCTTATAAGGGTGCCGTCCCTTATAAGGGTACCGTTCAGTACCCTTATAAGGGACGGCACCCTCGTTCGGTACCCTCATAAGGGTACCCCCCCTTATAAGGGTACCGTTTGGTACCCTTATAAGGGACGGTACCCTTATAAGGGTACCAAACGGTACCCTTATAAGGGTACCGAACGGTGGCCTTATAAGGTACCAAACGGTACCCTTATAAGGGTACCAAGTGGTACCCTTATAAGGGTACCAAGTGGTACCCTTATAAGGGTACCAAGTGGTACCCTTATAAGGGTGCCGTCCCTTATAAGGGTACCGTTCGGTACCCTTATAAGGGACGGCACCCTCATTTGGTACCCTCATAAGGGTACCCCCCCTTATAAGGGTACCAAACGGTACCCTTATAAAGGTACCGTTTGGTACCCTTATAAGGGACGGTACCCTTATAAGGGTACCAAACGGTACCCTTATAAGGGTACTGAATGGTGGCCTTATAAGGTACCAAACGGTACCCTTATAAGGGTACCAAGTGGTACCCTTATAAGGGTACCAAGTGGTACCCTTATAAGGGTACCAAGTGGTACCCTTATAAGGGTGCCGTCCCTTATAAGGGTACCGTTCGGTACCCTTATAAGGGACGGCACCCTCATTTGGTACCCTCATAAGGGTACCCCCCCTTATAAGGGTACCAAACGGTACCCTTATAAAGGTACCGTTTGGTACCCTTATAAGGGACGGTACCCTTATAAGGGTACCAAACGGTACCCTTATAAGGGTACTGAATGGTGGCCTTATAAGGTACCAAACGGTACCCTTATAAGGGTACCAAGTGGTACCCTTATAAGGGTACCAAGTGGTACCCTTATAAGGGTACCAAGTGGTACCCTTATAAGGGTACCAAGTGGTACCCTTATAAGGGTACCAAGTGGTACCCTTATAAGGGTACCAAGTGGTACCCTTATAAGGGTACCAAGTGGTACCCTTATAAGGGTACCAAGTGGTACCCTTATAAGGGTACCAAGTGGTACCCTTATAAGGGTACCAAGTGGTACCCTTATAAGGGTACCAAACGGTACCCTTACAAGGGCACCAAGGGGCTCACGTAAGCCTCTCAATTCCAGAGGCTTACGTGAGCCTGGCTGGACAGGCGTGCCGGCCGTGCACGCCTTTCCGGAGGGTGTGCAAGGCCTGCAAGCCCTCCGGACAGGCGTGCATGGCCAGCACGCCTGTCCGGCGGGGCCGCACGCCGAGCCGGCCGTCCTCATGCCATTTGTAGGCGTGCGGCATGCGGGGGTTTGCACGCCTGTATGGGAAGACGTGCAGCCCCCGCACGCCTTTTTTTTAGGCTTTTGGGGGGGCGTGCGCACGCCCTTTGGGCGTGCCGCTATCAAGCCCCATGAGGAATCACAGGCCTATTGGAAAAAAAAGAAAAGAGCCATCTTGAGCCGTCCTGAATATAGTACCTAGATATAACAACATATGATAAATTTTCTTTCACTTTTTTTTCCACATAATCCATGGCTCAAAAAAAATGCCGAAGTCTGTTTTTTTTTTCAATCACCTTGCCCAGTTGTTTTTCAAAACCACCACTGGCATTGCTCAGAAAAAAGATTCCAGAATATCATTTTTTTTCAATCACACTTCCCGAGGTCTTTGTGCGCACAAAATAAAAATAAATGTGAGAAATTAAGAACAGTATTTTATTAAAGATGAAAGAATTTTTTTTTAAAAAAGGACAATTCCCAAAAAACAATGCAAAACAAAAGCAAAATAAAGAAAAAAGAAAAAAGAAAACAATTTTCAAAGAAAACTTCAAAAAAAAACATTCTCCTGGGTATCAGATCCCAGTTTGTTCCACAGGTGCTCAATCAAGTCATCTTTCAAGCGGGTGTGTCCGTGGATATCTCGTATTCTTTGATACCGCAACAGGAATGCATCAAAGCTTCGGTTAGACTCTTCGTTTGTTGATACCGAAGCTTTGGTGTGAGGCAATTGATGGTACTCGTAATTGTTTGCATATTCGGATCCTTCCTCATCTTCTATTGTCATGTTATGTAGAATAATTACGGTTTGCATGATCAAATCAAGGTCCGATTCTTTCCAAAGACGGCCCGCGAACTTAATGATAGCGTAGCCAGCTTGTAGCACTCCAAAATCGCATTTGACATCTTTCCTGTATGCTTCCTGCATTTTTGCATAGTATTTTTTTTTAATTCCGTGTGGCTGAGAAATGGACTGGATTAACATTGAGTATTTGGGATAAACGCCGTCGGTGAGATAGTATCCAAGGTTGTATTCATTGCCGTTTACTGTGTATTGAATTTTGGGACCAATACCGTCTTGACATTGTCGGAAGATTGGTGATCGGTTGAGAACGGAAATATGGTTTAGAGTTCCAGGAAGACCAAAAAAGGCATGCCATATCCACAAGTTGTGGGTGGCAACAGCCTCAAGAATGATTGTTGGTTCTTTCTCTTTCCCAGCGTATTGACCCTGATCTGCTACAGGACAATTCTTCCAGACCCAATGCATACAGTCGAGCGATCCCATCATACCCAGAAATCCTCGTTCTTCGGAAACTGCCAGAATCTTGATCAGGTCTTCTTCGTTTGGACTGCGTAGGTACTCGCTGCTATATATGTTCACAATTGCTTGACAAAATTGTTTGAGGTTTTCCAGTGATGTACTTTCACCTGATATCTCGGAAGAAACTCATCAGAATTTTGATTCTTTATATCTTGATCTTAATGAAGGATACAAAAGAGACTGACTGATTTGAAGGTACTCATCAATAGAATCAGCACTATACCCATAGGCCAGAATTCTTATTGCTGCTGTCCCTTTTTGTAAGGGAGAAAATCCTAATCGTCCTGCAGCATCCCTTTTTTGGATAAAATATTTGTCCTCTTGAGAAATGGCATTGATAATCTTCAGAAAAAGACTTCTTCGCATTCGATATCGGCGGCGAAAAATATTTTCCGGGTACGTTGGATTTTCGGAAAAATAGTCGTTATAAAGTTGCATATGTCCCTGAAGTCGGTTGCAATGAATTTCCCTCCGCCCAAATCGGGATCCTCCATGCTTCTTTCCTGCTTTCATCTTGTTTAAAAGAAGTGCGATTGTGAGTTGATGTGATGCAAGGATTTCGTCGTCATCTTCAAGCCATCGCGCGATATCAATCGGGTCCATGTTGTTTCGAAAAGATAGGTTGCTGGAGTTTGAGAAAAAACAAAAGGGAAAGACTTGATGTGGTGCTACTCGAAGTGCTGGACGTTGCGGTGACAGGAAGTTTGACGTCAGTGTCTGGTCCAAGCTGATTCACCCCGGCTTGGATGGACAGTCCATAATTTGGCTTGGTGTGACATTTCTGTGAAACAATTGGACATGTGGTCGCGGGCTGCCAGAGACGGGGAATCCACCCCCGCTCCGTTGGAGATGCTCTTATGCTGGGACAACTGTATGCTCTCCTGGGATTGTGCACTTTCTAAACTTGTGAACCAGCATGCAGGTTCATGAATCAACATTAATAAGTGCAACAAAAAGAAGTTAATTAATAATATGATAAGTGCAACAAAAAACCATGCTCCAATTAAGGAAAAAATTATAATTACGGCAACCCCTCCTCAGTTCCAGGTGATGCCGGCTTGGCAAATCTTTTCACCATGTTGGTTTCACAATTCACGGGTCCGGAAGCCTGTCTCAAGTGAGGGGTCCCTCCGCGAGTTGCCAACCAGACCCGGGAGCATGATAACTGACATTAATGCCTCAATAACTCTCGGTCGGCTGGAACCAGCGGTTAGCAAAGGGTCTCGGAGCGTGAATGACTTGCACGAATGCATCAACAACTCCGGATCCTTTGCTGTGGGGGGAAACCAACCACCCCACGCAAACAACCTGATATATATACCTTTGTCGAACGCAAAAGATTCCAGCGGGCCATTGTCCCAAACGCAAATCACATTTCTCTTTTAATTCCGGTAATTGCAGCACAATTGCAATATCCATTTTCAGTCGTCAAAACAAAGAAATTAGAATGTTTTACTTTGCTTCTTTTTTTCGTCATTTTGATCATGAAGTATCCATGGCCAGCTGGTCACCAAGCTGAACAACTCGATGGCCAGCTGGTCCGAAGCTGAACAGCTTGATGGCCAGCTGGTAACGGAGCCGAACGGCTCGATCGATGGTCAGCTGGGCACCGAGCCGAACAGCTCCATGGCCAGCTGGTCACCCAGCCAAACAGCTCGATGGCCAGCTGGTCACCGAGCCGAACAGCTCCATGGCTAGCTGTTCACCGAGCCAAACAGCTCCATGGCCGGCTGGTGGCCACCTGGTGACCGAGCTGAACAGATCCATGGCCAGGCGGTGGCCAGCTGGTCACCCGGCTGGGCAGCTCCATGTCAATCTGGTGGCCAGCTGGTCACTGGCACTGCCAGCAATAACCGCTCGGACAAAGCAGTCCGAGCGGCCGGCGCTTGACTAACTCTGGTCGAGCGGTACCGGCTGGTCAAGCAGGTGGCCCCGCTCGACCGGTCACCCAACTCGCCGGTTGAACAGGAGTGTTCGACCAGTGTTTCGGTCAAACGTTCCTGTTCGACCGGTAAGTACTGGTCAAACCAGGTGGTTTGACCCTGGTGGTAGACTGTTCGACCAGTACTCACCGGTCGAACAGGCCTGCTTGACCGGCACACTGGTCGAACAGGCCTGCTTGACCGGCACACTGGTCGAACAGGCCGGTTCGGCCGGTGACCCGGGTGACCGGTCGAGCGGGGCCACCTGCTCGACCAGCCGGTACCGCTCGACCAGAGTTAGTCAAGCGCCGGCCGCTCGGACTGCTTTGTCCGAGCGGTTAATGCTGGCAGTGCGGGCTGGCAGCTCCATGGCCAGCTGGTCACCAAGCTGAACAGCTCCATCTCAGTGACCAGCAGGCCATCAAGCTGTTCAGCTAGGTAGCAGGCCATCAAGCCGTTCAGCTCAGTGACCCGCTGGCCACCGAGATGACAAACATACGGCTAATTGGTGAACAGCTGGCCACCAAGCTGACGTACGGCTCGGTGACCAGCTGGCCGCCAAGCTAAACAATTTGATGGCCAGCAGGTCACCAAGCTGAACAGCTTCATGACCAGTTGTTCACCAACGTGGAAATCTCAATGCCCAGCTGGTCACTGAGCCGAACAGCTCAATGACCAACTTTCACCAAGCTGATAAGCCCGAATCCCAGCCGGTGATTAACCCGGCCAGCTTCATGGTGGCTGGCTAGCCATTGAGCGGTTCAGTTTGGTGGTCAGCTAATGAACTCAAGATCTTTGGTGATGAACCAAGATGCGTCAGATGAGACCTGACAATCTGACAAAGAGAGCGAGAGACACGAGCAAACCTTTGGTGATGAACCAAGATGCGTCAGATGAGACCTGACAATCTGACGAAGAGAGCGAGAGACACGAGCGAACCTGAGGAGCGCGAGGAACAGATGATGAGCTGAGTGATACTCAGGATGAGAAACAATGAAATCGGATCTGAGATTTCTAACCTTTGGTGATGAACCAAGATGCGTCAGATGAGACCTGACAATCTGACGAAGAGAGCGAGAGACACGAGCGAACCTAAAGGGAGATGACAAGATGAGAAGATGGAATGAAATGAGAATGAAGAACTAGAAAACGGACCTGAGGAGCGCGAGGAACAGATGATGAGCTGAGTGATACTCAGGATGAGAAACAATGAAATTGGATGAGAAAAGAAACTACAACGCAGTAAGGTAGTGAACTATATACATCCAATTATCCATGGTTAGGGTTCTAACTTTGTTTCTCTCTCCATCCCTGCATTCCCCAATTCCTCCGCAGCCGGGTGGAAATGAATCCCCAAACTGTAAGTTCAACACCCCCCCCTCATTTTCAACCCGTCAGATTGATGCCTTCAGTGCATGCCTTGTGCTTGATCTTGTGGAGTGATTTGGTTAGAAAATCGGCAAGATTGGAATGTGTTGAGATGTAAGTAGTAGAGACTTCTCCGGATTCAACTTTTTTGCGGATCCAGTGAAGATGAACTTTGAAGTGCTTGGTGCGATCATGAAAGACGGCGTTCTTGGCCAGTTGGATAGCGGCTTATTTATTGCAGAGTATAGGAGTGGGAGCAGATTGAGGATATCCTAGGGAATGGAGAAGACGCCTTATCCAGACGGCTTCCCTACCACCTTCATAGAGGCCGGTGAATTCAGCTTTGGTTGTTGAAGATGAGACCGATGGTTCTTTCTTTGCCTTCCATGAGATGATGCTGTCTCCAAACAGAACTACGTATCCCCAGTATGAGTACAAAGTGAGGATGTCATTGGCGTAGTCGGCGTCGGTGTAGATCTTGACTGGAGAGATAGATGCTCCGAGTGTGAGCCCCCTTTCCGCCAAACCTGCCAGGTAGCGCAACAGATGAATACAGGCATCCCAGTGCAGAGTGCCCGGATTCTCGAGGTGCTGGGACAGTTGAGACATGGCAAACGCAATGTTGGGTCGCGTTGAAACTGACAAGTAATTGAGCAGGCCAATGGCCCTTCGATAGTTGATATCTAGCCGAAGGAAGTTGGATCTCTCTTTCTCCGAAGCTGGGAGGAGACGCGTATTGGGTACTAGAGGTGTTGAAGCCGTGCGAGCCTGTTTCATACCGTAGGAGTCTAGGATTTTGTTGGTGTATGCCGACTGCGATACGCGTATTGCCAAGCCCACTTGTTCGATCTTCATACCCAGCAAGTGACGGAGAGGCCCAAGATCTTCCATGAGGTATTTGGCTGAAACTAGCTTCTTGAACCTGTGGACGTCTTTGCTGATTATCACAAGATCATTCACATATACATGGACCCAGCATTTCCATTTGGGGTCGTTTGATATAAAAAGGCACGGATCGGCATTTGATGGTGAGAAGTCGATAGATTTGAAAAAGGACAAAAGCTTGTGATGCCATACTCGCGGAGCTTGCTTAAGCCCGTAGATAGACTTGACCAGAAGCAGACACTTGCCCTTTGGTATTGATAGGCCTGCTGGAGCGCGAAGATAGATGGTTTTGTCCAGCTTTCCATTCAGGAATGCATTTTTGACATCCATTTGATGAATATCAAGGTGTTCAGAGATCCCAATGGAGAGGATAGTACGCAACGCAGCCGGCCGACCAGTGGGAGCGTATGTCTCTGTGTAATCGATGCCCTTGACCTGGAAATTTCCAGCGGCACATAGCCTTGCCTTGTATTTGGACAATTTACCGTTCTTGTCATACTTCTTCCAAAAAACCCATACCGTGCTTAACAGATTGACGGTCACTGGTATATCCACGATTTTCCAGACAGCCAGGCAATCCATTGCCGAAAGTTCAGCCTCAACCGCTTCAACCCACTTCTCCGCATCTGAGCATTTGAGTGCCTTTGCGTAGGATTTTGGAGCTTCTGATGTTTGATCAAAGAACTGAGCTCCCACAAGAAAGCATTGAACATTGAAGTCAAATTCGCTGTCCGCCAATGCCATGTGAGCCCTCTGCTTTGTGGATAGAATGTTGCTTTCATCCAGGTTGGCGGAAATGTCCTTTGGGGCCTTTTGATTCGCTGGTTGCAGGACCAGATCAAAACCAGGACGGCCAGTCAAGACAGACTGAGCAACATTGTCCCCGGGAGGGTCTTCCTCATACGGAGATGAGTGGCGTAGTTGGCGTTCAATTCCTTCATCAGACTCTTCAGAGTCTTCCTGAGGGAGCGCCAACGGGGGCGATTCTTCCGGATCTAGCTCTTCATCCAATACACCATCAAAGAAGTCCTCGGGCGGAGCCAGAAGGTCAGCGGGATCATGAGCGGAGATTCCTGGATACAAAGTCTTGTCAAAGATGACGTCGTGACTTAACTCCACACTCATGTCCTCTCTTAGGATGCGCCAGTTGTGCAACCCTAGCTGAAACCCTATCATGATTCCTTTCTTCGACGTGTCAGCAAATTTTGAATCCCGCTTGGATTTTGGGATATTGATGAAAGCGCAACAACTGAAAGGACAAAGCCTAGAGTTATCAAATGGACATTTGAACCATAACTCGTACCCGGAAATCCAGTCGTTCTTTCTGGTTGGAGTGACATTTTCCAGGAAGACGGCAGCTTGAACGGCATACCCCCACAGATGGTGAGGGAGATTGGATTGCTTGAAAAGCGCCTGAGCCTTTTCCGTTGTGGTCCGATTGCCGCATTCAGCCACCGGATTCTGCTGAGGGGTATAAGGAGTGGTGATGTTGGACGTGACTCCCTTTTCGCGGAGAAACTCCTTGAACTCATTTGAGTTGAATTTGCCCCCGCCATCAGTAGTGATGTGCTTGATGGGCCAAGAATGAAGCCTGGTAACCACGGTGTAAAATGTTTTAAAGTGCTCAAAAGCTTCAGATTTCTTTTGGAGGAGATAAACAAATTTATATGATGAGAATTGGTCGGTGATTTTAAAGTAATATTCAAATCCTTTGGAAGTAGGGGGATTAATCCGACCACTTAAGTCAAAGTGTACAAATTTGAGACAATGACTAGATTTAGGAAGGGAACTAGAGAACGGTAGCCGGTGAGATTTTGACAGAGAGCACGCTTCACAGTTGATTGTGAAGTCAGGGAGATCGTACATCTTCTTTAGCGACTCGTTGCTGGGGTGCCCGGCTCTCCTGTGAAGTGCTTCGATGTCAGCTTGAGATCTTGACAAAAGACAGGTTGATTGAAACGACTTGCCTTTGATGATCTGGAACTTGATGAGGAGAACGTCTTGCTCGTTGAGTTTGACTTGGAAAAGAGTTTTGCCTTCCCGAGATAAGACCGCCGTGAGAGGAGTGGTCCTGACAAGATCACATCCCTTTTTCCAGAGCCGACCAAGAGAGATCAGAATTCCGACTAGATTGGGAACGTGTAGACACTCGAGCTTCAGCGTACCGCCATTTTCAGTCTTGACATGAACGTTGCCGAATCCGGGACTGATGGTTGATTTACAGTCAGCAAGTTCGATTTTGCTCTTGCTTTCGGTGTAAGACAAGAAAGCTCCCCGATTGGAGACCATGTGATGGGAGGCTCCACTATCCAAGTAGGCAGTGTCGCGTCCGAGACTAACGTGGGCTTTTTTGACTATGTGCCACACAGTTGAGGTTGACGATACGTCTTCGGACGCTTCAGCTTTCCTGGCGGCTTTCTTCTTGGACTTCGCCCGGCGTTTCTCCATACGAGCTCGTTGCTCTGGATATAATTTGAAGCATTGGTCTTCACGATGGTTGTTGACTGCGGGGTTGTGTTGACCATTAGAGCATCTGGGTCCGGACAATTGAGACGCTCTTGCAGAAGCCCTCATAGCGGATTCCTTGGCTTTGATTTTGACGATGGTGTCATCGGTTTGACGTTTTTCAAGCAAGTCGCTGAGAGTGTCAATGGTGAGGGGTCGTTTTTGAATTAAAACCTCCCGAGTGTGGACTAGGTTCGATGGAATTTTGTCCAGAATTGCCTTGCAGAAAAGATTCTCGTGGATTTGGAAGTCAACCGGGATACCAATCTTCAGACCTACGGCGTTGAGATTGCTAATATGGCACGTAACGTCTGAGATGAATTGATCGATGTCGGTCCCCTTGAATTTTAGGGAGAGGAAGTCATTGTAGACTTTAGCCTGATTGGCTATTGCCTTGGACTGATAATGACCCTTGAGTTTATTCCACATAGCTCTTGGATTGTCTTTGGTGGTTGGGCTCTCAAACTTCTGATAATTGATCATCCCCATGTATTGTTGAAGAACCCCTGAAGCTTTCATCTTTTGAGACTTGAAGGTTTTAGCTTCAGTGGCGTCAGTGGGAACGGGTTCGTCAGAAGAGATGAACAAGTATAGGTCGTGTTGCTTCATGTACCCTTTGATGGCGATTCTCCCCATCACCCAATTGATATTGGTGAGTGTGGGAATGTTCGGCATAGAGGGTTGGTCAGTCACATTGATTTAGATCTGGTTCGGTTAATAACGAGTGCAGTTAAAGAGCTACTGGGCTCATAACCTGTGAAACATCTTAAAATATTATGTGTCCTGTGGGAGTCGAACCCACATCAATTATATCCATGTCAAGTGTACTAACCACTGTACTAAGGACGCTTGTACATGAATGGCTGGAAGTGGGTAAATAGATGCCACTGGTGTCAAATGAGTACCCTTGAATGATGGGTGAAGCCTGTAGTGACAGGTGATATGAATGTAGACACCAGTGAATATGATGAAGCCATATGAAGCAGAACCACATCTTCACAGCCCCCCATGCTTTGTAGGGGTTTATCATGACAAGGCAAAATAATACTCTCAGAAGTCACGCAGTAGCGCTGGGCTCATAACCTAATGAACTCAAGATCTTTGGTGATGAACCAAGATGCGTCAGATGAGACCTGACAATCTGACAAAGAGAGCGAGAGACACGAGCGAACCTAAAGGGAGATGACAAGATGAGAAGATGGAATGAAATGAGAATGAAGAACTAGAAAACGGACCTGAGGAGCGCGAGGAACAGATGATGAGCTGAGTGATACTCAGGATGAGAAACAATGAAATCGGATGAGAAAAGAAACTACAACGCAGTAAGGTAGTGAACTATATACATCCAATTATCCATGGTTAGGTTTCTAACTTTGTTTCTCTCTACATCCCTGCATTCCCCAATTCCTCCGCAGCCGGGTGGAAATGAATCCCCGAACTGTAAGTTCAACATCAGCTTGGTGACCAGCTGCCCATTGAGCGTTACCGCTCGGTGGTTGGATGGTCACCAAGCTGTTTGGCTACCAGCTGGTCACTGAGCTGTGGTCACCGAGCTATTTTCCGCCAATCCCAACATTGCAATCGCTTTTTTTCCACAAATCTAAATTACTAATCATGTCTCCATTGGTCAATAACCCAGAAGCATCAATCTGTTTCCCCATTTGAAATTGGGTTCTGAGTAACACTGCTCTTTGTCAGGATGCGGTGCCGCGCGGCGGAGCCGCGCATTTCCCTAGTTAAGGAGAAAAAGATGGCATGCAGAGCTACTGCAGTGCAACCAAGACCAGAGATAGCCTGCATTTTTAAATAAGCACCTGCAACTACATAGTTGCAACAACTTAAAAGGACCAGGAAAGGACATGCAAATGATATTCCCCAATCCTCAATCCCCCTCCCCCATCTCTCCAGAAAATTATTACTTCCAGGAGAAATTTTATGGGTCTTGAGCTTCATTCAAACTGTCCTCCTTCATCTAGATATCTGAAGCATCATTCAGGATTTTCCCTGGAAAGATAAAGATCAGTCATCACTCCTTCCATGTTCATCACATCCTTTTCCCCTGTCCAATTAATTTCCTTTCTCTTTGTACATATGATCACCTCCAGGAAGAGATTTCAAATATAAAAGGAACAAACACTGGGGGGATTTTAAATAAAAGGCTCCTGCTACTTGTGATCTAGAACAAACTCCAGACTGCAGTCCCCCCTTTCAAGCCTCAGAGAAATTATAAAATGTGTGCAAGGCAAGTCAAACATGTCAAAATTCCTGGTGTGCAGGGCAACAAGAAGAATATTAGGGGGTTTCAAAGTTGGGGCAAGTCGACTTGCCTGCCAGTTGGCAAGTAGCCTTGCACGTTTTTTCTGACAAGCTGACTTGCCTGCATGCAGGCAAGTCAAACTGTTGTACACCCTTCTTTCAACCTTTATAATTTTTTTTCACTCATCACTCCATGGGAGCATTGCAGAGCAACTGGCCAAGTGGCAGGCAAGCCGGCTTGCCTCTACTTTGAGTCCCGCTATTGAAATCAAAACGTTTGGCAAAACAACCCCATTTTTCAGTGAGAAACATGGTACATACCACATTTTGAATCCAGAGAAGAAACCTGGCCAGCTCCAAAATTTATTATCTGATCTGCTGAAAACACATTTGAGACAAATTGTTAACATAAAGCTCACCTTAGGCTTTGGCCACCAGCAACAGGTTTGTACTAGTCCAGTTCACGACCCGCTGTTTGTGCTATATTTTAGCAGCTTTTTATCGCTGCATCAGAAACATGCAGGTCATAAGTTTAAATTGGACCTTTCATGATGCTTCAAGGTTTGGGTGAGTGATCCCAGCTATTATGCAAGTTTTGATGCACAGCACGCTGAACAACCATGCATAAACTATACAAAAACAAGCAGGGGGTCATAAATTCCAGCAAGCTGAAACCAGCGGGTCGTGAACCGGACTACTAAATCCCCTGTCAGGATATTATCCACAATCCCTTCAGCTTTCTCCAGGGGGGGGGTGTTTGTCGGAATGTACCTGCTGATCACAGCGGAGATAAGCAAGCCTGTGAGGAGCGTAAGCATGTGACAGCCAAAGGCAAGTCACATGTCAACTCTGAAGCAGAGAGTCTGAATCGGCAGCACTAGCTGACCTTGTCTTTCCTGAAAATCTTCACGCACACAGGTGACGCGAGAATGGAACGACTGGAGCTCCTAACCAGAGGCAGGAAGCTGCAGACATCGGAGAGACCCCACGAGCAACAACCGTGAGTACTTGAAGCCAGGAGCTGTAGAGCAAGAGAAGTAGGACTGACACAACTTCCTGCTTCATCTCTCATCAAAATAATCTTTAGCTCTCTAGCGGATAGAATAACCGATAGCACCTATTGAGATCAGCCGTTGTCCACTCGTATCAGTCGTAAGATGAACAAGTGAGTTGTCTCATCATCTGTTAGCTCATTGCATCGAGTGACTCACTGTTTTGCAATCTGCAACAGAAGTAGCGACAGCAATCATAGCTGTTAGAGCTGATAGAAGAATAGAGCGATATAAGAGCATCTCCACCGCGGACCCTAAAACGGGTCCCTATCCGCATTTTACAGCCCCAAACCCAAAAACCCCCCCACACCGCAGTCTCTACTTGCGTCCCTAAACTCCGGCCGTCCCTGAAAATCATAGCCTCGTCCGTACATCCAGGGACGGCTAGGGACCCATCCTCATCCTCCAGAAACCCCTTTCACACATCCAAATCTGTGTGAAAGATCAACTACACACCCCCGATATCCTCCCAACACATATCCACTCCATACCGATATCTACCATGGCCGCCCCTTCCTGATCCGGCGCTACTCACGATGATGGACTGCACCAATGACGGCAAGTGTCTCATTTCCATATGCTCATGTTAATTCACTACTTTTCACTAATCTTGAAGACTCTTTTGTAGTATCAGTTGAAGTCAAAGACACCTCAACGCAAGAAAAACAATCCAAAAAAAGGCCTTCTTCTGTTGAAGAAGGTATGTTCCGTTGATTGTTTCTATCTATTTTTTTATCACACTGACCACAAATAATAAATCAAATTCCGCAAAGGCAGAGGTTCCAACCACCAAGAAGAAGGCCACCGCAAAAGCTCGAAACACTGTGAAGCCAAAGAAGAAGAAAAAAAGCGCAAAGAAAGAGGAAGCTGATGAGGATGGGACTAGCAACGAAAGCAATGAAGAGGAGAAGGACCCAAAAAAAAAGACACAGGCCCAAAATTATGACGAAGATGAGGATATGCAGCTTTGTACTTCTTGGCTTGAGACCACCAAGGATGGCAGGAAAGGAACCGATCAGACGGGCGACGCGTTCTGGACAACCTTTGCTAAACACTGTTGCAAGCAAATCTCCAACCCCGAGCAATCAGCAAAGAGCCTGAAGAATTGCTGGAGCATCATCCAGCAGGCTGTCAATAAGTTCCACGGGTGTGTCCAACAAATCAACCACCGAAATCCCAGCGGCACCTCTTCTAGCAACAGAAATACAATGTCACACAGCTTGTATAACAAGCTTCAAGGCAAACCATTTCCTTATACGTGCTGCTACGACATCCTCCGCAAGTCTGCCAAATGGCACGACTACAATCTTTGTTTGGAAAAGAAGAACAAACCAAAGAGTACTTCAACCGCGGTTCCATCCAGCCCAACTCCTGGCTTGGCGCCAGTTACAGTGAACGTGGATTTGGATGTCTCCGGCAATGAAACCTTGCGTGCTCCTCCAGAACGTCCGATCGGCAAAAAAAATTGAAGGCCGCATACCAAGAGCAACAATTAGAAGCATCAAATCACAAGCATCTCAAAAAGATGGCTTCAGCTCACTCCAAGATAGCGATCATTGCAAAAAAACAGCAAGAGACTCTTGATGCTCAAAATGTCAATCTACAGCGACTTGCCAACAAAGAAATCATGAACAAGGACTTGACCGGTGCTAGCAATATGGTGAAGAAGTTTTACAAGATTGAGCAAAAGAAGATACTTGCTTGCCTTGAAGCTGAATTGGAAAAAGAGGCCGAGTAATCTTGGAAAATTTTTTTTATTTCTTTTCCCGCCGAGTCATCTTGGAGATGTTTTTTTTTTATTTCTTTTCCTGTCTCCACTTTGATTAGCCTCATATGCACATTGTCAAAGATTTTTTGGAATCAGATATCAATCTCAAAATGAAGATGGTTTTCTTCTAGCTTTGTTTTCTTGACTCTCATCATGCTCAGATAAGATGTTATCAGAGTTTATTTTTGAAATCAGATATGAATTTCAATGAAGATATTTTTCTTTTAGCTGTGGCTCCTCACAAATTTGTTTTGTGACATTCTTTCACCATGAAAAAACTATTGTCGCTTGATATCAAGCGACATCTGGCTAGCTCCAGCTATCTATCCGCTATCTATCCTGCCTAGCTTTGCAATACCACAAGGGGCTATGCACTTATACATCTCAGTAATCTCCATTCACATGGCTCAGCAAACTCACACAGCCGCGGCAGTGATGACACAATGGGCCATGGTCCAGCCAAATGAACCATTGAGTTGTATCAGTTGATGGCCGCTGGCACCGGCCATCGCGTCTTAGCCGCAAGCTTGGCTTATGGCAGGGGGAAAAGCTATGTATACTCCTTTGAAGGCCGATCTTGGCCATTGAGCGAGTCTACTCCTGTCTACTCTTGCCTATTTTGGCCATCAAGCTACTCTCTCGATGGCCAATATCAGCCATCGAGGGAGTCTACACTCTCTCAATGGCCAATCGCCATTGAGAGTGTCGGCACCCCGCTAGTCAAGACAGCGCAGGGCACCAACAACTGCAAGTAGAGCTACCGGGGCCGGCAGGAAGCACGGCAGGTAGGTGTAGTTACAGTATGTAACCAGCCACAGGGCCGCTCACAATGTGGCCAAGAAGATGGCAGAAGGTAAGCCCTACTGGGAGACGCTCGCACAGGGAGCGCTTCTCCCAGAGTTTAGAAAAACCAAGCCCCATTACGGATAGACAACTACGTCTATCAGGTGATTGCGGCCTTTCTTTCTCGCAGTCTTCTTTCCTTCCGGTCCACCCCCAGTTTCAATCACCACCCCTCCTCCTTTTCAGTTCTCCCTCCCGACACGGTCCAGCCCGGCCATCCCATTAGCCACCAGGTAGGCCGAGCTATCTCCTTTTCCTTTCCTCTCACCAGCTCTCTCCGGCCACTGGCCTTGTAGGACGTTCATCCCCTACCAGCTTCTTTCCTTGAAAGGCGCGGCTTGGCCGGGTTGAGCTTTCCCCGTGAGCTTCTCGAGTCGCCCGTACCCCCTTGTACTGGGCTTCTAGCTGTATCCTGCCCTCCCGGCCAGGACTATCCGTTCAGGTTACGTCACATACGAGGTGTACCCTGACAGAGAGAGTACGACAAATAAAGTACACTCTCCATCCTCTTGATGGCCGGTATCGGCCATTGAGAGAGTCTACGCTCTCTTGATGGCCGGTATCAACCATTGAGAGAGTCTACGCTCTCTTGATGGCCGGTATCGACCATCGAGAGAGTCTACACTCTCTTGATGGCCGGTATCGACCATCGAGAGAGTCTACACTCTCTTGATGGCCGACATCGGTCATTGAGAGAGTACATCCTGCTCTCTTGATGACCAACATCGGTCATCAAGAGAGTAGATCCTCTCTTGGTGGCCAATACATGTTGGGAATCAAAACAATTGCCAAAACCCCTCCAGCAGGCTTCTGGAGGTCTTTTGACAACTCCAAAATAGTTCTCCGGAGGGCGAGCAGTAGTAACCTGCCTGCTGAGCCTCTTGGCAAACAGGTATCAACCTGCCTACTGTAATCTCTCAGCACGCAGGTAAACACACCTGCCAAGAAATCTCAGCAGGCATGTTCATACCTGCTTGCCAAGACCTCTTGGCAAGCGGAACTCTCTGGGAGCTGGTACATACCTGCTTGCCAAGAATTCTCGGCAAGCAGGTTCACACATGCTCGCCGAGAGGTCTCGGCAAGCAGGTCCACACGTCCTGGCCGAGAGGTCTTGGTGCGCAGGCGGTTACCTGCTCGCTGAGATCTCAGTGAGTACCTGCTAGCTGAGAGCTCTCAGCAAGCAGGTAACCGCCTGCGCGCCGAGAGCTTTTAGCAAGCAGGTATGTACCCATGCCGGGGGATCTCAACGGGTAGGTATGTACTTGCTGACCATGAGCTCTTGGCAAGCAGGAACAAACTGGCCTACTGCGATCTCTTTGCTAGCCGGTACAAACCTGCTTGCTGAAGCTCTCAGCAAGCGGTGTCTACCTGCTTGTTGAGCGCTGTCAGAAAGCAGGTGGCCACTGGCTAGCCACACGACCCCACAGACAGAAAGGTAGATGAGGTATTGGCCAATCCAGCCGACTTGAGCCATCCAAGACTCCAAGATATAAATGAGCACGGAGCTGTACACAATTGGTAAACAAGTCAAGACAAAATTGGACCCAGCCACGAAAGTTGCTGATCTAGTTCCACGTGGACTGGCATAATGATGTAGGAGTAAGGATCTGAGCGGCCCTGGTTAATCGGTCGCCGAGCATGCCGGTAGAAACAATTATCCATTGGATCAGTCTGACAATGATGGTGGGGGAGGCCAGACAAGTGGAGCGGCGGAACAAGGAAGATGAGTGTGAGAGCCACTGTGGGCCTGTCCACAAGGAATGGGGACATATGATTGCGAAGAACTAGATTATGAATGTCAAGTCCGAGCGCAAGATCTTGATGAACCAGGCTGACTTGGACTTCGTCTTCAAGCTCTTCTACACCTCCTCCTCCAGAGACCATATCTACCTCTTCATCAAATACCTCAACGGCGGCAACTGCGCAGCCCTCGTTGAGGCCCTCGGTAACCTCCCCGAACAGTGGACTTGTAACTACGTCGCCAAAGTCGTCATGGGCTTGGACTATCTCCATTCTACTGGCGTGGTTCATCGGCAAGTTCAAAAAAAAAATCAATTTGTACACATCAAAAAAAAAAGAAAGAAAGAAAGTTAATAATACATCTTATGTATGTGCCACAGTGACTTAACACCTGATAATCTGCTTATTGATCATTGCGGGCATCTCAAGCTGACGGATTTTGGGCTGTCGAAGATTGGATTGCTGGGTTGACAAGCGGCGTAGCCGCAGGGGCCAATGAGTTTATCAAGCGGTTCTCGGGACGGGAATCTGGACAAGCGGAAGCTGTTCAACCTGGGAGGTGCGAACATGACGCGGTTGTCGCATCCGGGCTCGTTCCCCGGGCGCGGGTTGGCCGCGTCGGCGGCCTCCACGCCGGACCGGTCCCCGATGGCGCCCACATCCTCGTACTTCTCGTCCTGCCCAACCAAGCCCACCACTACCACCACTGCGGCAGCGGCGGCCACCAACCCGGAGACTCGGACCCTGTCTCCTCCCACCACCGCAAGCTCCACAACAAAAATGTCCCCCATAACAGTAATCATTCCTCCTCCTCCCTCTCCGCCGCGCCCCCCTCCTCCTCTCAACATCACAATAAAGCATCAGACGCTAGCCATAAACATTTCGTCGGCACCACCAATTATTTGGCCCCCAAAAGTATTCTGGGTATTGGTATGGATGAAATGGTCGACTGGGTTTGTTCTCTCCTTCCTTCCTCTATCTCTTTTTCATATCATTGACTCAAACACTGTTTTTTTACCTAGTGGGCTTTGAGCGTGGTTTGTTATGGGTGAGTGAAGAAATGTAAAATGTGGGACTTGAAAGCACTACATACCCTACAATATATCCCGTACGGGATACTGAGTAAGACATTACGGGATATACGGGATATCTTGTAGTGGTCAACTTTTTCAAACCACCCTCATATAACATCACCATATCACCATATCATATAACTGTCATATCACAATCTAACAATATCAGATCACTGTCATATTACAAGATACTAACATCATATCACTACTGTATCACAAGATGACACTATTGTAAGCACTGTCAGCATTGAGCAGTCAAACATGGCTGGTCAAGCAGTGCTTGGACAGACATGTTCAACCAGTGATCTTGGAAATGCACCGTCCAACCAAAACCCATGCTGGCCATTCAAGCAGGTCTGCCCAATCAGTTCCTGGCTGGTGGTGACTGGTTGCAGTCAAACCTATTGGACAGGCCCATCCAACTGGCTGGCACGGGCTTTGGTCAGACTGTGCCTGTCCAATCACTGGTCAAACACGGCTGTTCAAGAAATTCTCAACCAGCCGCGTTTGACCAATCAATGCCAGCAGTGAAGCTTACCTCACTCCAAGCTTGCATCAACAAAGGTCTTCAGTAATACTCAAGATGCCACATGTCAACTGCAGGCATTTGAGGAATTTATTATTGTGGTGCCTCACCCAGGGGCTGTCCCAGTGCATTGCCACAAAAAGTGCTTGACCTGATCAACAAGTGCAACAAAATTGGTAAACTCCATGCAAAACATCTGTATTAATGTGGACAACTTTCCAAGGCCACCAACAACCAAAAGGCTTGTTGTAACAGGTGGTTTCCGCGAGTGGTGCTCTATAGTCTCACTTTGAAAATCTTGTCATTGCGGCAAATCCTTTAATATAATGCCTTGTGCCTGTCAAGATGTGGCTTCACGTGTCAAAATTTCACAAATTACCTATTTTTCCCTTGTTGTTTCAGGAAAAAAGACCCTTTTACATGGTGAATCAGAAACCTAGATGTTACCAATGGATGCTTGTGAGCCAAGGATTGATTTGCACATAGTGGTGTGGTAGTACACACATTTTGCCAGTCAAAATTGGGCTTCACACATCAAAATTTCACAAATTACCTATTTTTCCCGTATTTTCTCAGGAAAAAAGACCCTTGCACATGGTGAAACAAAAGCATAGATATGGCCAATTGATGCCTGTGAGCCAAGGTTTGATTTTTGTATTGTGATGTGGTAGTAACACATGTTTTGCCTGTCAAGATTTGGCTTCATGCATCAAAATTTCACAAATTATCTAGTTTTCTTGTGTCTTCCCAGGAAAAAAGACCCTTACACATGGTCAATCAAGAACATAGATATGACCAATTGATTCCTCTGAGTCAAGGGTTAATTTGCATATAGTGGTGTGGCAGTCTCATGCAGCCGTTTGCCTGTTAAGATGTGGCTTCACGCATCGAAATTTCACAAATTACCCTCTTTTTCTGCATTTTCTCATGAAAAAAGACCCTTGCACATGGTGAATTAAAAACATAGATATGGCCAATTAATGCATTTGAGCCAAGATTTGATTTTCATATAGTGGTGTGTTATTATCACATGTTTTGCCTGTCAACATTTGGCTTCACCCATGAATATTTCACAGATCACCTTTTTTTTGTGTTTTCTGAGGAAAAAGTGCCTTGCACATGGTGAAACAAAAAATAGATATAGACTATTGATTCCTGTGGTCCAAGGTTTGGTTTATATAAATTGGTGTGGTATTATTGCGTGTTTGCCTATCAAGATTTGGCTTCACGCATCAAAATTTCACAAATTACCCATTTTTTCTGCATTTTCTCATGAAAAAAGACCCTTGCACATGGGGAATCAAAAACATGGATATTCCCAATTGATGCATGTGATGAAAGGTTGGAATTTCATATAGTGGTGTGGTAGTATCATTCCTTTTGCCTGTCAAGATTGGGCCTCACACACACCCAAATTTCACAAATTACCTATTTTCCTGTGTTTCCCCAGGAAAAAAGACCCTCGCTCAAGGTGAATCAAAAACATAGGTATGGCCAATTGATGAATCTGAGTCAAGTGTTGATTTGAAAATAGTGATGTGGTAGTATCATGCCTTTTGCATGTCAAGATTTGGCTTCACGCATCACAATTTCACAGATCATCTATTATTCCCATGTTTTCTGTCAGCCTTAGAGACAAAAATGTTGCCCAAAAGGCTTTAACAATGTTCTCTTCTTATTCCTCTCTTCAATACGAGTATTTCAATACTATAATATCCATACTTTGTTGTGTATAAGTGTGAAATAATATAAGAGTGAAGTAATTAACCAGGAAGTTCACATAACATCTAATCTTTTTCTAAGTTCAACCTCATATTGCATATTCACTTTGATAAACATGGTTCATCACTTTCAAAGTTGGGCAGATGAAAATTTTCATTATCACTCACCAGCCAGAACTTAGAAGAAACAGAACCATTGGACAACACTCCTCACTCATCAGAACTCCAGGTCCCATCATTTCCCCTTGTCGTTGTGTCGTGGTCATTTGGTGTCACCTGTCTGACTAGTAAGCAGCTTTGCAAATCCCTCTTTTCTTCAAAGTTCATCTTGGAGCTTTGATCATCACCTCTTTCCTTCTTTCCTTCCTTCCTTCCTTTCCTTCTTCTTCTAGAGGCACATTAATCCAATCATCATTAAAGAATCATTTTCATTATCATCCTAGTCCAGTGGAGCTACTCATCCACTCAGGTTTCCTTATAAGTAACCTTGGCCTTAAGCCTAAAAAATAAGGCAGTCTCTGACTGTACCTTCTCCTGCTTCTCAGGTTGAAGAGACTGTGGCTCTGCCCGGCTCTACTCTACTCCCTACTAAAGGTTGAGCCCTCATACTTATCCTAAAAGGATACATATATTAGTTTTCTTTCTATTCTTCCTCCTCTTCCTTGTCCCCTTATTTCTTCTGAAATAAACCTTGTTGCTCCCCAATCTTGTGTCCTGTTGTCACTTAAGAGACCCAGGCTCACATTTTCTCAGGAAAAGAGACCCTTGCACATGGTGAATCAATAACATAGATTTGGCCAATTGATGCCTCTGAGTCAAGTGATGATTTGAGTATAGTGGTGTGGTAGTATCATGCCTTTTGCCTGTCAAGATTGAGCCTCATGCATCAAAATTTTACAAATTGCCTATTTTTCCTATGTTTTCCTCAGGAAAAAGACCCTTTCACATGGTAAATCAGAAACAAAGATATTATCAATTGATGCCTGTGAGCCAAGGATTGATTTTCATATAGTGGTGTTGTGAGCCTGGGTCTCTTATGTGACAACAGGACGGACACAAGAAAGGGGAGCACAATAGTTGATTCCAGAAAGGATAAGGAGAGGACAACTATTGTGAAGTAGAGACGGAAGAAGGAGAGGAAGAAGAATAGGGTTATAACTATGAATATGATGATCTTTGGCCTTCTATGGGCTATTCTGGTTCTCTCCTTAAAGGAGGATGGTTTAAGGGCAGCTAAGCTTAATCCCTCTTCTCTTAAGAAACAGAGAAGGTCCAGTCAAAGACTTCCTTGCTTTTTTATGCCAAAGGAAACTCACAAAGGTGTTGTAGCAGGAAACCTATGTGGATTTTAGCAGCAGTCCACAGAAGCACAGATGATATGTTTATTGGTTTTGTTCTTTATTTGATTGGAGAAGAAGATGAGCTGGATGGATGAAAAGATCAAGAGCTCAGAAGAACTTTGAATGAAGAGAGGACTTGGAAAAAGCTGCTTACTATTCAATCAAATGACACCAAATGACCACGACAACGTAGGGATGTGATGGAATCTGTGTTGATTGAGTAGTGAGGAGTGATGTTGTCCAGAGTTGTCTGATTCTTCTAAGTTGGTGGTTCTGAGTGATGATAAATTTTTTCATTCAGCCAGCTGAAAAAATGGTTAACCTTGTTGATTCAAATTCATGTATTTGATATGGTTTGAACTTAGAAAATAATAGATGTTCAAGCACCGCTAAAAAAACCCCATCCGGTGGGCTTGTCCGACACGGCATCGGACACTATTGTCCGATGCTATGTCAAACAAGCCTGTCCGACAGGTTTGTCCGACATGGGATCGGTCAATTGTGTCCAATCCCGTGTCGAACAACAATGTTTGATGAGTTTGTCCGACATGGGATCGAACAGGTTGTTCAATCCCATGTCGGACAACATCTGTCCGATGAGTTTTTACTCATCGGACAGATTGTTTGATTCTTTTGAATCAGTCGCCGAGCAGGCCAGTGACGAGTTCAGTTGGCGAGCAGGTCAATGGCCTGCTTGGCAAGTTCAGTTGGCGAGCAGGTCAATGGCCTGCTTGGCGAGCTCAGTTCGCGAGCAGGCCAATGACCTGCTCGCGAACTCAGTTCGCCGAGCAGGCCAGTGACCTGCTCGGGAACTCAGTTCGCCAAGCAGGCCAGTGACCTTCTTGCGAACTCAGTTCGCCGAGCAGGCCAGTGACCTGATTGCAAACTGAGCTCGCCAAGCAGGTCATTGGCCTGCTCGCGAACTCAGTTCGCCGAGCAGGCCAGTCAAACTCAGTTCGCCAAGCAGGCCAGTCAAACTCAGTTCGCCGAGCAGGTCATTGGCCTGCTCGCAAACTCAGTTTGCCAAGCAGGCCAGTTACCTGCTCGGCGAGCTCAGTTCGCGAGCAGGCCAATGACCTGCTCGGCAAGCTCAGTTCGCGATGCAGGTCACTGGCCTGCTCGGCAAACTTAGTTCGCGAGCAGGCCAATGACCTGCTCGGCGAACTGAGTTTGCAAGCAGGCCAATGACCTGCTCGGCGAGCCCAGTTCGCAAGCAGGTCACTGGCCTGCTCGGCGAGCTCAGTTCGCAATGCAGGTCACTGGCCTGCTCGGCGAACTGAGTTCGCGAGCAGGCCAATGACCTGCTCGGCGAACTGAGTTCGCGAGCAGGCCAATGACCTGCTTGGCGAACTGAGTTTGCAAGCAGGCCAATGACCTGCTCGGCGAGCTCAGTTCGCAAGCAGGTCACTGGCCTGCTCGGCGAACTGAGTTCGCGAGCAGGTCATTGGCCTGCTCGGCGAACTGAGTTCGCGAGCAGGTCATTGGCCTGCTCGGCAAACTGAGTTTGCAAGCAGGTCACTGGCCTGCTTGACAAACTGAGTTCGCGAGCAGGTCACTGGCCTGCTTGGCAAACTGAGTTTGCGAGCAGGTCACTGGCCTGCTTTGCGAGCTCAGTTCGCAAACAGGTCATTGGCCTGCTCGATGAGCCCAGAGCAGGCCAGCCTGCTCTTCGCGAGCAGGTCATTGCCTTGCTCGACGATCTCAGAGCAGGCCAGCCTGCTCGGCAAGTTTGGAGCAGGCCAGCCTGCTCTTTGCAAGCAGGTCATTGACCTGCTCTTCGCGAGCAGGTTAGTGGCCTGCTCGGCGAGCTCAGAGCAGGCCGGCCTGTTGGCCCACCCGGCAAGCTCACAGCAGGCCGGCCTGCTATTTGCGAGCTCTTTGCCGAGCAGGTCATTGGCCTGCTCAGCGAAGATATCCGAGCAGGTTCTTCCAAGCAAGTCACTGCCGGCCTGCTCGGCGACTGATTCAAAAGAATCGAACAATCTGTCCGATGAGTAAAAACTCATCAGACAGATGTTGTCCGACATGGGATCGAACAACCTGTTTGATCCCATGTCGGACAAACTCATCAAACATCGTTGTTCGACACAAGATCAGACACAATTGACCGATCCCATGTTGGACAAACCCATCGAACCAGGTTTGTTTGACATGGCATCGGACAAAATTTTCCGATCCCATGTCAGACAAACCTGTTGGACAGGCTTGTCCGACATAGCATCGGACAATTGTGTCCAATGCCGTGTTGGACAAGCCCACCGGATGGGGTTTTTTTAGCGGTGAAGGTGTAATTACTCCTCAATTATACATCACAACTATGGACAATAATAGATGAAAATGATCAGAAAAATGAGGGGAATCTGGAGAGGACATTGTTGAAGCTTTTTGGGCAAAATTGTTGTCTCTAAGGCTGACAGGTGTGAAAGTATCACACATTTTGACACTCAAGATTGGGCTTCACACATCAAAATTTCACAAATTACCTATTTTTCCTGTGTTTTCCCAGGAAAAGAGACCCTTGAACATGGTGAAACAAAAACATAGATATGGCAAATTGATGCCCCTGAGCCAATCTTTGATTTTCATATAGTTGTGTGGTAGTTTCATGTGTTTTGCCTGTCAAGATTTGGCTTCACGCATCAAAATTTCACAAATTACCTATTTTTCCTGCATCTTCCTAGGCAAAAAGACCCTGGCACGTGGTGAACCAAAGACATAGATATGGAAAATTGATTTCTTCAAGCTAAGGGTTGATTTTCATCACGTGGTGTGGCAGTATCATGCCTCTTGCCTGTCACAAATTGGCTTCACACATCAAACCTTCACAAATTACCAATTTTTTCTGTCTTTCCTCATGTAAAAGGACCCATGCACATTGTGAATCAAAAACATAGATATGGAAAATTGATGTCTGTGAGTCAATTTTCATTCTTGATATAGTGGTGTGGTATTATAACATGTTTTACCTGTCAAGATTTGGCTTCATGCATGAATACTTCACAAATTACCTTTTTTTTCAGTGTTTTCTCAGGAAAAAAGACCCTTGCACATGGTGAAACAAAAAAATAGATATAGAAAATTGATGCCTGTGAGACAACTTTTGATTTTTATATAGTTGTGTGATATTATTGCGTGTTTTGCTTCTCAAGATTTGGCTTCACACATCAAAATTTCACAAATTACCCGTTTTTTCTGCATTTTCTCAGGAAAAAAGACCCTTGCACATGGTGAATCAAAAATGTAGATATGGCCAATTGATGCCTGTGAGCCAAGGATTGATTTGAATCTAGTGGTGTGGTAGTATCATGCCTTTTGCCTGTCAAGATTGGCCTTCAGGCATCAAAATTTCACAAATTCCCTTTTTATCCCATGTTTTCTCAGGAAAAAAACATTTGCACATGGTGAATCAAAAACACAGATATAGCCAATTGATGCCTCCTGTGAGCCAAATTTTGATTCTCACATAGTTGTGTGGTAGTATCACGTTTTTTGCCTGTCAAGATTTGGCTTTGCACATGAAAATTTCCCAAATTACCCATTTTTTCTGCTTTTTCTCAGGAACAAAAACCCTTTCACATGGTCAATCAAAAAAATTGATATGGCCAATTGATGCCTGTGAGCCAAGATTTCATTTGCATATACTGGTGTGGCAGTATCATGCCTTTTGCCTGTCAAGATTGGGCTTTGTGCATGAAAAATCCATTGATTCACCATGTGCAAGGGTTTTTTTTTTTTGAGAAAACACAGGAAAAATGGGTAATTTGTGAAATTTTGATGCGTGAAGCAAAATCTCAACAGGCAAAGACATGATACTACCACACCACTATATGCAAATCAACCCTTGACTCTGATACATCAATTGGCCATATCTTCATTTTTCATTCACAATGTGAAAGGGTCTCTGTTCCTGAGAAAAAGCAGAAAAAACGGGTAATTTGGGAAATTTCCATGTGCGAAGCCAAACCTTGACAGGCAAAAAACATGATACTACCACACAACTATGTGAAAATCAAACTTTGGCTCACAGGAGGCATCAAATGGATATGTCTATGTTTTTGATACACCATGTGCAAGGGTATATTTCCCTGAGAAAACACGGGATAAATAGGGAATTTGTGAAATTTTGATGCCTGAGTCCATTTTGACAGGCAAACGGCATGATACTACCAAACCACTATGTAAAATTCATCAATTGATTCAGCGGCATCAATTGGCTATATCTATGTTTTTGATTCACCGTGTGCAAGTTTTGATGCCTGAGCCCAATCTTGACAGGCAAACGGCATGATACTACCACATGCACTATGTGAAAATCATCAATTGATTCAGTGGCATCAATTGGCTATATCTATTTTTTTGATTCACCGTGTGCAAGTGCCTTTTTTCCTGAGAAAACGACGTGGGAAAAGTAGATCATTTGTGAAATTTTGATGCGTGAAGCCAAATCTTGACAGGCAAACGGCATGATGCTACCACACCACTTTATTCAAATCAAAACTTGACTATGATTCATCAATTTTCCATACCTATGTTGTTGATTCACCATGTGAAAGGGTCTTTTTTCCTGGGAAAGCACGGGAAAAATAGGTAATTTGTGAAATTTTGATGCGTGAGGCCCAATTTTGACAGGCAAAGGCATTATACTACCACACCACTATATGAAAATCCAACCTTGGCTCACAGGAATCAATTGGCCATAGCTATGTTTTTGATTCCCCATGTGCAAGGGTCTTTTTTCATGGAAAAATGCAGAAAAAGTGGGTCATTTGTGAAATTTTGATGTGTGAAGCCAAATCTTGACACGCAAACACGCAATACTACCACACCACTATATATAAATCAAACCTTGGCTCACAGGAATCAATTTTCTATATCTATTGTTTTTTGTTTCATCATGTGCAAGGCACTTTTTTCCTGAGAAAACACAGAAAAAAAAGGTGATTTGTGAAATATTCATGGGTGAAGCCAAATCTTGACAGGCAAAACACATGATAATACCACACCACTATATGCAAATCAAATCCTGGCTCACAGGCATTAATGTTCCATATCTATGTTTTTGATTCACTGTGTGCAAGGGTCTTTTTTCATGAGAAAACACAGAAAAAGAGGGTAATTTGTGAAATTTCAATGCGTGAAGCCACATCTTAACAGGCAAAAGGTGTGATTCTGCCACAACATTATATTCCAATCAACCCTTGTCTCAGAGGCATCAATTTGACATATCTAGGTTTTTGATTCACCATGTGCAAGGGTCTTTTTACCTGAGAAAACACAGGAAAAATAGGTAATTTGTGAAATTTTGCTGCATGAAGCCAAATCTTCACAGGCAAAACATGTGATACTACCACACCACTATATGCAAGTAAAACCTTGGCTCAGGTGCATCAATTTTCCATATCTATGTTTTTGATTCACCATG